>OOFJ01031496.1:0-13762 GCA_900323375.1 Benthosema glaciale
TCTTGTCGTTTCCGCTGAGCCTGCGATGTTACATTTCAACGGAGCAAATGGGGAGGTTATATGCATCAGAAGTTTTGTTTTCATGGGAACGTCGTGTACAGTATGTCAATTCAATGATGTGAATAAAGTGATGCCTTCCATCATGTATACAGCTGCAGTGTTCTTGTCACGTTACATACAATTTGGGAGGCGTGAGCAAGAGCAGGCTACAGAATAGTTTGAATAATAAATCAGTAACCGCCATTAAGTGTGCTCACTTGCTATAATTCACTGGTTCTCAACGTGGGGTCCGGGGACCCCCTGGAATCCTTGAGGGGCTTCCAGGGGGTCCCAAGCAAAACGATTGAATGTTATAGGAACCAGATGGACACTTACAGGCATATCCAATTATTTCTATTGCTGTTTCTCCTACCAATTTAGTCATTCTGCCTCCCCGAGCATTTCTGTTTTGCCACTGCTGGCCAATGAGCCAGCAATGGCCTCTCTGGGCGGACATAATGCTTCCGTCCAACACCCCGAAGCTGGCAGGAGCAGTCCCAGCCCATAGGAGTAGGCCTCAGAGGCTCAGCCACAGAGCCAGTAGAAGGGTTGCGACATTGAGGGGGCAGAAAACAGCGCTCGCACTGAAAGGGGGACAAACTGGAGTTGGAAATACATTGTTTTCAACGAGGGCGGCGCAAATAAGAGCTATTTTAGGCATGTGTGCAACATGCCAAATGTTTTAAAGTATTGTACAGTGACAACTAACGTCTCTGTAATGTTTATGTTGTACTACAAAACAATCTAAAATAAAGGGATTTAAGATCATTAAAGCTGGGCTGCCTGTTGCCCTAGTCCAATGCATTTTTGCCTACTTCTGGTCCAGGACTTGTCCCCATTCATTGTCCCAATGCTCAATAGAATAGAATAGAATTTTGCACTGTTAAGTAGCTTTAATAATTTATTTGCATGTGTTGTGCAATACCAATTATTTATTTCATGACCAAGCCGCTGAAACAACCCCACTGATCCTGAACCCCTTCACAAACTTCCGCTAACCTTGAATTACCATCAGTGACATCATGCCTTTTGAATCATATTATTTTAGGCATTCTTTCCACCGTTCCTCCCATCTCTTCCTGTTACTCTCCTGAACGCATCTTTCCGTACGCTCCGCTTGCTCACCATTTCCTCTCTGAATCACCCATTCCCCCAAATTGCCTTACTCACTCACCACCTTAGTGATTATTCAGAAGCCCCTGGGCTCAGAATGTCCCCCAAGGACCGTGACCTTGGCCCTGACCATGGCCCCAGTCCTTGAATGCTGCTTCTCTCCTTCCCACCAACTAGCGCTTCCTCCCAGAAGCCATTAGGGATGTACGTCCCATATGGAGGCCTTGTATTCTTCAGTTTGAACTGAGCTGCTCTTTGAAGTCATTTGTTTTCCAGGTCTGTGGTGGTGACTATTCCCCCTTGCCAAGGCCTAGAGTTATACTTAGTTGCGCAAGGGTGTCGTGCACTGAAAATAGCAGATCTACAGGCTCGCAATGTGCCGCAGTGTGACAAGTTGTGACCTTGTAGATCTGCTGTTTTTGGTGCGCAACACTGGCGTGCAAGCTAAGTATAATGGCCCCTTAAAGTTGACATAGTGCAGTTTGGGCAGGATTTCACTCCATCTGTCTTCAGATTACACCTCTTATCTTAATGACACCATTCATTCTTTCCTGTGTGCTTAGCTTGCACGCGCGCGCGCGCGCGTGTGTGTGTGTGTGTGTGTGTGTGTGTGTGTGTGTGTGTGTGTGTGTGTGTGTGTGTGTGTGTGTGTGTGTGTGTGTGTGTGAGTGAGTGAGTGAGTGAGTGAGTGAGTGAGTGAGTGAGTGAGTGAGTGAGTGAGTGAGTGAGTGAGTGAGAGAGAGTGTGTGCATATGCATGCATGTGCTTCCAGAATGTATGCCAAGGGGACAGTACTACTGTAAGCTGTAAGTTACTATGCGGGTGTGCACGTACTGTACATACAGTGCATGCACAGTTGGACACACATTTGTGTGCATGCACTGTACAATTTGGTGGGTTTATTTAACTCTGAGAGGGTTCAAATTCAACCCATTAACAATTTTACTGCACACTGGAACCTCCTCAAGGAGGTTCTTATTTTACTGTGTGCACGGTGCAAGGTACACGAAAGTCTATTTTTGTGAGTGCTGTGTCTTGACTCGTAATTTTAGATTTGAGATGATGTAATCTGCTCCCCCAAGCCCCCAAGCATGACCAGAGGCTCAATCATTAGTGTCTGTCAAACACTCCGACTTTCCTCCTGTATTTCACCACTAACACCATCCATTACAGGCAGCCTCTGTCTGTCTCCGTTAGCTAAATCCCAGCAACCAATCCCATGATATCATTTTCACAAATCATAAATTACGCTACAGCCACGCCGTTCAACACGGCAATATATTGTAATTTATACAGCACGGTATTTCATCATGCAGAAGATGAGCAAAACGGAAAATAAGGTAAATCGGGCGAAGGAGTCAATGATGGGGAAAATGGGACAGGAGCTGACAAAGTGCTATAGAAAAATTATGGAAGTACACATAGCACCTAAAGGGATAGTAACCAAACATTGTTATCGGAAAAGGAACATGTGTGAGGAAAAGCTGTCATGGTTGAAGAAAAGAAAAAAAGAAAACCCCTGAACAAGATTTGGACAAGGATTCATTCCATGTTCCGAATCGCAAGAGACCCAGTACTGGGCAAAGGTTCTGAACCAGACTGGGGCACAATCCCAACTGAAACCCCCCAATAAATGTATCATCTGAGAGGCAAACATTGTAACTGGGCCGTACATAGAGTAGTTAAACGCTAACAGGAGAGTTTTTACTGCAGAGACCTAATAGCCTGGGTGGAATAATAAACCTGATAGATTTAGTGAGCGGGGAGCAGGATCGCACATTAGGGGCAGAGCATTGGCTGAGCATTGGGGAGAGCTGAAGTGCCCGTGCTTGAAAGTGTCCTCACTACCTCTGACGTTCTTCGGCCTCTTTTTGTGGCTTCGAAACCTCATGTCTTTGGCCTCCACTCACTCTATTTATGCAAGAAAATAAAGAAGAGAACGCTGCCCCTCCTAAATCTGTAAACTGCAATTAAGCTAAATTCCAAGTTTATTTCCAAATGCCGTCCTTGCTCCAGACCATGTGAGACGCTTCAGTCTAAAATTATCACACATTTGGTCAGGCGGCCAAGAGCGAGCAAGCTCTGCAGTATGATTTCTCCCATGGCCACAGGATCACAAAAGATTTGGTCAATGGGCGTAGATTTCTTAATGGGAAGATCTTGATTCAGTGACATAATATGCTTTAATATGATCTGTAAAGGTTGAGGAATATCTAATGACTCTACCTGTGTTTAGGCAGTGAAAATAGAGATTTTGAGGAACCAGACACTCTTGAAGACATCCAAACTCGAAACTGATAAAGCTGCTGATGAGGAGGGGTTACATGATGTGATGACATTTAAGATGGAGACCATTGAATGACTTCTGACATTGAAATTCCGTAACATCACGTTGTCCAATTCTTATGTGTTTGGCCAGAGTCCGCCATTTGAAAAAGGTTTTGCGTCCACAGAACAGAAGATGTTGTAGTGTTGAACAACTTTTCCACCATTTTGTCAAGATCTTTCCAACTGTTTCAAAAATACTCTGAGAACCACGGCTTTGAGGTATATACTGTATCAAACGTTTCATGGTCAGCCAGCCCTTTTGTGATCGAATGGGCCCTCACCATGCGACGCCATAAGTGATGGTATAGCACTGGTTAAGGTCTTTATGATAGTCATTCTAACCAATGGTCTAACTCCTGGTTGCAAACAAAAAGCAACCCACGCACCCTCTGGTCTGTCACCCTATCACATCTCTCTCTGCCTCTGTCTCTCTCTCCATCATGTGTTTACACACCAGCAGTGTAAGTGACAGGGCTGTAATCGGAAGCCTACAACCGTGTCATTTGGAAGAATGTTGTCTTTTCCTGGGAGCGTGGTGGTCAGGACACAAAAACAAGATTTACAGTACATCTCATAGGGAGGGGCAAAATGTCAACCGTGCATTATACGCCATCGGCTGTGGTCAGAAAGGGGGTGTCAACTCGTGTGGGGGAGGTGGGAAAAAAAGACACACTAACGTTTGGGCCGTGGGAGAAGTTGTTTACGTATATCAGAAGACACAGGATTTCATTTACAAAAATCACACCCGTGTGAAGTGAGGGGCGCTCTTATCATTTTACATCAATTACAACGTAATGTTTGTATTAGCAACGCGTGGTAGCGACAAAACAAACATTAATTTCTCTTTATTGTCTATGTGTTTTTAAAACAAACATCATTGAAAAACAGTACTGTATATAGGGCTCAAATATGTCCCCTTAATGAAAAATGGGAAAAAGTAAAACACGTGTGAAGTGAGGGGCGTTCTTATCGTCATACATCATAACATTCCAGCCAATCACAATCCTTACTTTTCTGTCCTCACTTTTTATCCTTTATCCTCAATTCTGTCAATCAGCCAAACAAATCATTGTTATGGGGTACACACAAACACACAAAGCTGGGCATAGGATGGGGTAGCACCCCTCAAAACAGCATGTTATCAGTCACTCATACATTATCGATTTTATAGCATGATTCCACTTTGATCGATTTGAAACATGTTCCATCTCTCAATGCACCACTATAGTGGTCAATGCACCACTAGTGATTCATCGCATACTTACGGGTGGTCCGTGGGAAAATGTTTTACAATGTTCAAAAATATATATTGTACCTTTGATACACGTATCAAAAATGATGTTTAAATAATATTTCATTTGTCGATCAAATTTAAGAAATGTTTTGAACTATGTAGTAGTATGAAAGAAATGCTTGAAACCTTTAATCTTTAAGGCTTTGCATGCGCATGGTGTCGTGTAGCAGGCAGGAATAACAGATGTAGGCTACAAGCTCAGAAGTTCACAACACAGTGCAAAGTGTTGTGAGCTTGTAGCTTGTGAATTTTCATGTAAATCCAGCTTCAAGATAATGTAAAATACATATTCTTATTATTTATTTATTTTACAAAATATATTATAAATGCCTTCTTATAGATTAAATATGTATATTGTTAGGGTGGTCCTTGACAATAGTTCAAAAATATGACAATAGTTCAAAATATGATGTACTTACTGTTGATGCCGTCAGTCAGCCAGTCACCCTCTGCATGAAGTTAAATGCCACCTATGAACAAAAGAGGAAGTAAGTCAAGGCAAGAAAACTTCCTAAAATGCCATTCTGTGGTCTTGGAAGAGGATTCTGGGTAGTTTGGGTCACATTCTAGGAAAAGTCTATATATTTGTTTTTCTTCCTTTGATATCGAGTTAGCTTTCCACTTTGAATTGGAAATACAATTTTAAAAAAAAAACGAGCAACCGGCGGGGTAATTAAAACGTCCCTTTCAATGGACTTTATAACAGCTTTATTTATTTCTTTACGATGTTTACTGTTTATTCTCTCTATGAAACATTTACCACCCTGGTTTTTCTTTCACCTCCTGGAAAGAATTAACACAGAAAACTTGGAGCGAACAATATTGCTCAGAAAGGAATAAATAAATAAAACGTGGGAGCTATACAGGCTAAATGTGATTCATCAGATAAGGCATAAGAAGTGTTATTATTATAAATTCAAATGACTTTATAAAGCCTGCATGTTCCCTCTTTCTATCTCACTTCTGTCAAGAGGCTCACTGATGCCCTTTATACTTTGATGCTCTGAGGATTTCTACAAGGAATCCCGCAGCCTGTGATGGTCTGCGGGCCGCCGGGCCGGGCGCAGACTGAGACAGACACAGAGGAAGAGCCTGGGTCATGAGCCTCGGCAACACTGTGCCCTCTCTCCAGATAAATCCAGCCAGACAGACACAGTTAATCTCGCAGGTTCAAAGCTCCTCTAAAGCACATGTGGCCTCAACCTGAACAGAGTTAAGGAGAGTGAGAGACACAGAGATAGGGAGACATGCTGTAGAAAGCAAGCAAGCAAGCAAGCAAGCAAGCAAGAAAGAAAGAAAGAAAGAAAGAAAGAAAGAAAGAAAGAAAGAAAGAAAGAAAGAAAGAAAGAAATGAGGAGGAAAGTGGTGTCACCTGGTACCAGCTGTGCGTGCATGTGTTGTTGTGTTGTGTTGTGTTGTGTTGTGTTGTGTTGTGTTGTGTTGTGTTGTGTTGTGTTGTGTTGTGTTGTGGTAGGCGCCGTACACACATAAAGAACACATGTTCTGTGCTCCGTGGTTTGACCAAACATTTGTGTTTGGTTGCCCCCCTCCCCCCAATCAAACACAAATGTTTGGTCAAACCACGTGACTTCCATTGGAAAAGCATTGAGGCAGCCATGAAACACGGACGGAGCACAGAACATGTGTTCTTTATGTGTGTATGGCGCCGTATGGCGTGCGTGCGTGCGTGCGTGCGTGTGAACAGAATACAGTACACATTGAGCCTGTGATGTTAATTCACAGATCAGTGGTAAACAGCTGCATATGACCTCAGCCAACTACATGAGGATATACAGTAAGCCCCTCCCTGGCCTGCACCGGGCCATTCAGCCCTGCATGGGAACATGACATGGATAGCTAGGGACAGAAGCAGCCAGAGGCTCTATCAAACACTATGACCCTCATAAGAGAGTGCAGCAATGACACACACACACGCACACGCACGTGCGCGTAGCGTATTTTCCCATTGCCTTTAAGAGCGAGGTTCGCCTGCACAATGGTGCAGCGAACGGACTGAGTGAGTGCCATCCTTAGAGCAGAGATGTTGGTAAACATTAAGAACCGAACTGTGTTGCTTTTACAAACAAATGTGCTTATTTTAAGCATGGTTGCATCAAACAACTCACTCACATCAGGAATAAATCCCAGGCACCCTGTGTGTGAAACAGACACAGATTGTTGCACTGTTGCATGCACACACTGTTGCATGCGTACAAGAAACACATGAGATGGGTTTGTTCACATTGGAAGCTGCAGATCTTCAACATCTGTGCCACATATTACATCTCATAGAAAATATTCTTCCTGACAAGATAGGGCGAAAGAGCACTGTACTGTACTGTACTGTACTGTACTGTACTGTACTGTACTGTACTGTACTGTACTGTACTGTACTGTACTGTACTGTACACAGTATACGCATCTTAGATTACTTACACTTTCTATAAGCATATTGAGTTGAGGTGTGTATGTGCGTGCGTGCGTGCGTGCGCATGTGCGGGCATGCGTGCGTTTGCACATGTGTATGGTATGTGAGTTTGCTATATAACACACTGTTGCACGTTCTGTTTTCCCAAGTTTGCATGTGAGTACGAACACCTCTGAGCATGTCAGTGTGAGAGCTTGCATGTGTGAGCGAATGGGTCTCTCTGCATTGAGAACACACACCAGCGCTCCGAGTTTCAAAGGTAAACACTTCCTGGTGATTCGGGCAGCAGAGAGAGAGAGTCCCGCTCGAGGAAGGCTGCATCACTGAAGGCCAAACATTGCCATACTCAATCTAAACAGATGATGTGAGAACCAGGGGACTCTGAAGAGTTCACAGTTCACCAATGGGAGAGGAGGAGGAGGGCCGCAGGAGGAGATATATATACGTCAACAAACTAGCAACAGCTGCACATATTTTCACTCAAGTACTACTACTACTACTACTACTACTACTACTACTACTACTACTACTACTACAAGTAAGACACACAAACGTGTGAAGCGATTCAAGCGAACCCAGTGTATTTGAAGTCTGTCAAAATTACCACCTTGGTGGCGTGACACACACACACACAGACAGACAGACAGACATTTCTGCCTGGCTGACATAGTAAGTGCTCACTGCGTTCGCAACTACTACAACTATGGGGCACAGCACAGTGGCGGCCATTTTGTGGCTCCACAGATAGAAAGCACATTCCTTTTCCCATGCAATTTCTGTAACTATTTAATTAATTATTTTTAGAGCCTGGAACCAGGACATCCAGGCTCCTGGTGTCAAAACATATTTGAAAACTGAAAAGGTTATTAAATAATAGTAATAATCTATAGATATTCAAATCACCAAAGACCCGAGGGAGTGCGGTGCCTGGTGTCAAGTCGGTTCATAGGTGGTTGGCCAAAACCACTGCTCTGACTGATATGCCCATATACAGTCTTGGCTTAATGGAGATCCGGTTGTTGCAAAACCGATATTTCCATACAGTATATGGGCAAGTAAGACAAGTAAGACACGCAAACATGTGAAGTGAACGCAGTGTATTTGAAATCTGTCAAAATTATTTTGTATATTTGGTTTGGTATAACTGCGCCCTCTGGTGGCGTGACACCGCAGTGTGACACACAGACAGACATACAGACAGACATGTTCTGCCTGGCTTTCATAGTAAGGGCTCACTGCGTTCGCAATCACTGCGTTCGCAATGATGTGACAGTAAATAGGTTTTCAATGTATTGGGTCCCGGGACACAGGGGTGGTCTTTTAGATGAGTCCCAGGGACATTTTAGTCCTACTTCAATGATGTTAGAGTACAGTATTGAGTAGTATTGCATCCCAGGACCCCTGGAGGGTGACATTTGATGCAGGCTATTTGCATCACTGATGTAATTATGTAAATATTTACTATTAAAACTCAGCAGGGAATACCAAGATTATCAGTTTTCACATTTATGAAATTTCACTTTAAACAATGCAATATTCATTTAAATTTTTTCGCAAAACAAAATAAAAAGGTGTGGACTAAAATGGCATCATCAGCACATTTGTTATCAATGTTGAGCTTGGTACCATAATTTGTCAGTTGTCACATTGTCAAAGGGAGTTAGAATGCCGCCGTAGGACTCGGAGCTTATACAGACCCATCAGTCAGTCAGCTCCTCTCTCAGAAAAACAATTTCCTTCAAACCAATGGAATCCTCTGCACTCAAGGTTTCTGTATTGCTATGTGTTCTGACAAAAGGTGTTCTGGTTCTACAGACATTGTAGCAGCATTAACATACTGTATAGTGTATCCAATAATGTAAAATAAGGAATAACCAAGAAAGAGACATTTGTCGTAGCACCATTAAATGATTGCGTGGGTGTGTGGGTGCGTGCATGCAAGCGTGCGAGAGACAGAGAGAGAGAGAGAGAGAGAGAGAGAGAGAGAGAGAGAGAGAGAGAGAGAGAGAATAAAAAAAAGAATGAAGAGGGAGAAACAGAACAGGAAAAAGAAAGGGACATTCTTAAAGCACTTTCTTCAGGCTCCAACAGTCGGCATCACAACAGACATATTTGAACATAAAAAAAAAGGAAATCATGGAATGCACCTGAAGCAGAACTTGAATCAATCAATTAATCAATGAATGAATGAAAAACAAGTGTTCTCTCATTTCGCGAATAAACAAACGCAGCAGACATCCACACCTCTCATCTGGTCCAACCCACCACTTCACCATCTAGAGGACGATGAGAGTCCAGATGGTGTAGGGATGGACCCGTATATGGATCCATTTTCACACCATCAGCTGCAACTAATGACATCGCTGCATTCCCCGGTCAAGTGTTTTTTATTAGTATTTCTTGGGCTTTTTTTTGCCTTTATTGATAGTTGTACAGTAGGTAGACAGGAAACGGGAAGAGAGACGGGGGAAGACACACAGCAAAGTTTGTCTGGATCGGGACTCGAACCCGCAACAACACGCTGTCATGCTGGATTAACAGCCAAGGTGCCTTGACCACTACCACTACGCCAGCCCAGGCCTTCCCCGGTGAAATGTACTGTATGCTATAGCACCAATCAGCACTATAGAGCATGATGCATCACACACGCACGCACGTGCAAAAACATCTGTCGGACTGGCATGCAAAGGGTTCTGGGAAATTGAGGCCAAATGCGTTCCAATGGTGGCGGTGGCAGGCAGTTCTCCTCCGCTCTGTTGTTGTGATTTCCGCTTTACACTTATTATTTTACACTACGACAAGCAATTACATCTTTTAAAGCGGATTTTCATGAAAAGGAACGATAATGTTGGCGCGGTCGTTCTTCAAAGGTTAGTGAAGTCCAGGCAGTGGACGTGGCATTGCAATGTAATTAATTCCGCAAGTCAAACTGTTAACAAACAGAGCAGAAACTTCATCCATCGATCACGCCATTAGGTCAGAGCGAATGGCTAATGTTGCCCATCAAGATCAATAAACACTGAGTCGCTGCATGTCTGGCGGCCTGCATGGAGTCACTGTAATGGCCCACAGGCCGCTTACAATAAACAAGGCCTTGACCTTTCTGTTACATTAACACAACTCTTGAGCCTCAAATGGGAACAGATATATGGAGTGTCTCTGTGAGGATGCCAGCCTCCGCTCATTCCAATATCCTCGCTTGGGAGCCTTCACACACATATCCAATTACGGTTTTGTCTTTGCTTTCCTACACACATTCAGACCAGTCGCATGTCTGTCTCTACTGTGTGTTTCTACTTATTGAAAAGGGGGGGGACGGGGGCTCTAAACAGTTCCAGGAGGGGGGGCCTCCGCTAATGTCTTCCTTATTGTTTATACTTCACTGGATTTTCCTGACCCGCTGCGGGGCTTCCAAACACCTCTTAACTGTCTGTGACACTCTCCCCTGTCACTGTTACAGTCTCGCAGGCCTGGAAGTACACGCACACCCCTCACTGACCCCAGAGGCCTATCCATGGCCACATCTGGGCCAGCCGGCAGAGACCCAGGTCCTGATAACATAAACCATTAAACACTCCATTCCGCATAAAAAAAATACAGACTGCGGCCCTGCGGCTGAGCTCCGGTTAACCTCCCTATCTCACCCCCGTGCCTCGGGCCTTGCCTGCCGCTCAGACACAAACACACAAACCCACATGCCCCCAAAATCCCAAACACAGAAGAAAACCAGACTGTCGTGCCTCTGCGAGCCAGACACAGACGAGACCCAAAATACTGCCGTCTTCCTTCCTTTGGCCGGTCATCCCCTCCAGTTCCTGCATGTCCTTCCTTCCATTTCATTCGCTGAAACAGCTTCTGGCTGGACACTCGAGGCTTGGCTCTGAGTTCTGTCCTCCCTTAACGCATGTGATGTGCTCAACTCAGGAGCAACAGGACAGTGAAATGAACGAGCAACGGACATAACACAAACACATTCACTCGCGACCACGATACATGGTTGACGATACGATACATGGACGATATTGGTTAATTCTGGTGACACGATATGATACGATTCAATGATTTGAAATCGATACAGTAACTATTTAGAAACTACATTAAATATGTGTGAAACTTGTGGTTAGCGCAGGTTTTTTAAGGGAAAGATTTATTATTATGGATATAAATTAGTAAGTAAACACACTCTGGCTCTCTGGCAAATAGATGGACATAGAACACATTATGGACAAACCCACACCTTGACATGACCACATTTTTCGATAGACCAAATGTAGCTATATGACCAATTGTAGCTATATGGAATGGAAATGTATACCCATATATATTTTTTTTTAATTAAAATTGCAAAAAACCCTAAAAGTACTTAGTGTTGATTAAATTATTTACATTGCAAAACGATTTGATACGATTATTTCCATTGACGATACGATTCGATACATTTTTTTTAAACGATATTTCTTTACAGTTACTATACCTAGACACACAGTATAGTGCCAGTGCTGGCAAGAATGGTGCCCTTCGTCGTTGAAACGTATGAACCAAGAAGTGGGTCAGAAAAGCAACATTTCGATGAATGAGTCGTGGCTTGGCCAGGACAGAGAAACACTAAACACACGAGACACCATCCCTCATCCTCTCCTCCAATGAGTCACAACAGGCTGTAAAACCGCCACAGTGGGGGAATGACATGTACTGGGAAGGGAAAGATAGCTTGCTTAATCACAGAGACACACATACACACAATACACGTGTGTGCATGTGTGCATGCGCGCGCAGGCACACACGCACACACGCACGCACGCATGCACGCACAGACACAGACGCACACACTTCAACCGCACATGCACATATTCCGCATGATGTGGTTTTGAGAATACATTTCCTTCTCCTCCAGCCTGTCAGGCATGTGGTCCTGAGTTTGAGAGAGTTCCAAAACCTGCATAAAGTCCATCTGACAGCTCCCAGAAAACAAAGGCCTTCTTTAGACTCCGAGGGAAGAGAGTTGATGGTGACTGGCAGACCGCCTGCCTGGGGCATATTCATTATAGTATCTGCCAGGAGGGCTCCATGCAGGCTCACAGTTCAGCAGGGAAACGTGTTTGCCGGTTGTTTGAAAGCCATCTCGTCAGATTCACTACTCAGATCAGCCCAAACCTGCACTCTGATCCCCACTTTGAATAATCTGCAGGGATGTTGATAATCGCTTCAAGACATCAGATGATGCTTCGCACATACGTAATGCGGCCAATCGCTTTTTGCTCTGCAACAACCCCCCCGCCCCCCTCTCGCTCAATTTGTTTCTAAGCTGCTCTATGGTTTGTCATTCTGCCAGTTTCCTTTATCTCACTCTTCCCACTACAGTTTCATCAGATGTGTCGATTAACCATCCCACACAATCAGGGCTGTTAGTGCGTCTAGACACGCACGCACGCACGCACACGCTTCACAACTACACTTTGCACTGAGTGTGTTGCCCCAAGCAGCGACGCTGGAACAGTTTAGTCTGGGTCGCTGTGGGATTCCCCCAGTCGGTGTCATCATTATAGGGAAGTGTAAACCACTCTACACGCCCCTGCTGAACTATCTCACGAGACGCACATGGTGGACATACACACACACGTACTAGACGTGCGCTTAAAACACACTAACATGGGATTTACACAAGATTGATAGTGCCTCCACTCATTAGAGGGTTCCTCTGTGTGCCCCACGAAGACAACCTGTCTGCACTCTGCACACAACCGCGCGCACTCTCTCTTTCTTTGGCCCTGTCTCTCTCTCGCACGCGCACACGCACACGCACACGCACACACACACACACACACACACACACACACACACACACACACACACACACACACACACACACACTCAATCCCAAGCGCACGGCTCTGTGCCAGCTGACTGGGTCACAGAGGCGGGGGGGTGGGGCTGGTACATAAGCCCCCACAACATTACTCACACTAATATGACCCTGGAGACACTGGGTCACTATTACTCAAGCAGGCACGCCGATGTTATCTGAAATCCATGAAGTGCTCCTTGTTAGCACCCAATCAACTCCTCTTTTATGAACTCGAGGGTTAAAGCAAACCATCCCTCGGCGATGTGAGGAGAGGCAGTGACTATACGAGCATTTGGCAGGTCTTAACTTATCGCCCTCGCAGGGCCAAGCAGAGGGCAACGCTGTGACGATACGGTGGGAAGCAGGCAGACTCAGCATGGACCAGTGCCATGCTGCCAAATGTGTGGGTGTGTACAGTATTATCAAACAGATATGCGGCAGTTAAACACACGCGAGTGTGCGTGCACACACACATGGCCATACACAAATATGTAAACTCACTCACCGTGAGGAACAGTCCCTTCTTTATCCCCTGTTTCTCTGGCACCAGCCACTTCCTCAGGATATGGAGTAGTCCTACTTTTGTTTAGCTTCAAACACTGCCTCTCCCTTAGTCTCTCTCTCTCTCTCTCTCTCTCTCTCTCTCTCTCTCTCTCTCTCTCTCTAGCCCCTTCAGATTTTCTTTCAAAAAAGATTATGGCAAAGCAACAGGGGG
>OOFJ01031500.1:1929-12385 GCA_900323375.1 Benthosema glaciale
GGGGCAGCTACCCCCCCCCCCCCCTCCTCTCCATGCTCCCACCACCACACATTTCCAGCCTCCTGGAGGTACAAAACTCAGTGGGGTGAGAGGAACTCCATGGCCGGACAAAATGCTGCAAAATGACAATAATGACAATGAATTTCATGTCTCCCAGTCATATAGCTAGAGATGCTTGGCTGAGCTGACTCATCCAATTAAATTGTTACAGGTGCAGCAGGAGATTGAGTTATTATCCCAGATGCTTCTGTCAACTACTCACTCCTCTGTTGGAGGAGGGTGCAGAGGAAGAGTAGATACATTCGCAGGCCATAACACCTATTTGAAGTCCAAAATAAATCTAAAGGGAAGCCATACTGAAATTAATCTTTAAATGATTATGCAGTACATATACCATTATGTACAGCAATGCCAATTATTAACAGATACAATTCTGCATTATTAAAGAAAGGATATTTACTGATTCCATAGAATACATCCATTTATTTCATTACATTTCCACCAGGACATTTAGCCGTTTGACAAATGATAGTGTCGCCTCCCTCACACCCACTGTTGTCATTTCTTTACCAAACAGCATATTTGCCAAGTCTAGTAGATTGTCTAAGGCTAAAGGGTGTCTACACGTTGAAACTATCTGACCATGATGGCTTAAAGAATCCCGAGGAGATGAACCCAAGCAGTCAAAGCCCCATCCCCAATGAAGAAGGTCAGGATAGAAAATGTCATCGCCATAATGTTCCCCAGTTGCATATGGGAGAAAGGGGTGGGGGTGGGGGGGTATGGTGGGTTAGGGAGGGACGAGGGAGCACGTCCTGTTTTGTATTTCATTCACTCTTACTTCGTCTCACTGATTATAAAAATAAGTTTACAATTTCAATTTGATTGTTGGATTTTTTGAACTGATATAAAACCAAACAAATATAAATTACTCAAGCATAATAACGCCTTTTCCCACTTAGTTCTGCTAAGTAAGTAAGGTTGACAGATCACTGCTCAGATAACAGCCTTAATCCCTCAGAAATATGTTGCCTTTTTGCAGTACATGGGAATCCACATATCCAGAAATGCTAAATGAAGGCTGACAGATAGCCTAGAGAAACAAAGTTGTGAGTTTGCGGCTATGGGGGAGACCTTGAGTGAACAGGACATGCTATATACACCCTGGCTAACAATCAACATATGCTTTGTTTTCCTGATGCCAACATGAGGCACACATAGCCTGGGGAAAGATGGATCCTGGGACCGGTTGGAAAGCAACCCCTACTGGCTATTTTCTGGTTTAAACAATGTGGTTTCTAATTTATTTATGCTCACGTAGCCGCAAATTAAACAGCCACATAAAACATACAATATTTCACTTGGATGTACATATTAAAGAGCATAGCTATTAAAGATAATTCAACATTAGGGAATATTAGAAACTATATACTGTGCGTGCGTCGTGCGTGCGTGCCTGCGTGCGGTATACATTATAATCGGCTTAAAACACTGTATTGTATTATAGTTATAAGAACAAAAAAATGCAATAATAACGCATTATTAAGCCTTTTGTAATGACTTCAAGTATTAATAGTAGGTGAAGTATCATAATACTCCATAATCACTGGCCTGAGTGACTGAGTGTATTCAAATTCTCATAGTAATACATAGATAAGGATTTACACAATATGGTTATAAATAATGTATTACAAGTGTGAGCATTATAATATCAGTATATAGCAATATGGCAATGTCCAGTCATGTCTAGCAATTATGTATTACTTCGCAAGTAATATAATTGACCTTATAAGTAACTTGACCTTATAAGTAATTCTCAAATGCTTCATATTGTGTATATTGTGTTATTGTGTGTTTGTGTATATTCAAATGTATTATAAGCATGTTTACAAAGCATTATAGACATGGGCTTCATTGGACGTATTACGAAATATTTTAAGTTTACTTAAATTTAATTTTACAGAAACAATTCACTGTGAAAAATAAAACACACAATAATGATTCATATGTGCCTATGTAGTACAGTATGCGTAATGCAAATTGAGATGCCCATCATGACCACCATACTAGAAAAAGCATTTCTTGATTTCCTAGTTACACTAGGCTCACTGTGATAAGTGTTGTTTGTTGATTGATGTACACACAACTTGCATCCACGTTGCATGGGGCTTACCGTCATAGTAAACAATGGCTCCCACCAGCGTGTCTTTCTTCAGCATGGGGAAGAGTTCCAGACAGAGAGGACATAGCTGCTCTTCAAACACTGGGCCCCTGCCACCAGGTCGTACATCTTGATCCCTGCCCAGTAATATGGGAGCTGCCACCACCTGGCAATAACACCCAGAAAAACACTACATCAATAGCCTAAGCAAGACACATTGGCAGTTGATGATGCTGCTAGCACAGTGTCATATATGCTGTATTTTTCCATTATGATATAATTTGCACCTAACTTCTTCATCACGAAAACAAAATAAAATGTAAACTTTGTTTGATGACAGGCCTGTACAGGATGTACTGAACTCTGTATGATTGATGTCGGCTGATGTCGGCTGGTGTCAGGAGCAGCCCCGTGCGAACGAGGGGCAGGGTCTGGGACGGTGACAGGTGGCATGATGAGTTAAGGCGGCGCCATGGCCTCGACAATGAGAGAGAAATCAGAATCTCCCTCTCCCCCTCTCAGTAATGAGCCACACCTGTACACTGGTTTTAAATACCAGAGAGGAGCTTTAAATGTCAGGTGCAATTAAAGCTTATGATTCAAGGCTGCACCAATCAAATCAAGGCCTCCGAGTTCACCCAAGTCTGGGAGCGCCGGGGCGCGATGGCGCAGGGGAGCCAGCGACCACTCTGCATTTACCCTCAACCTCACTGGGCCTCTCAGCCACAAGGTGACCGTCTTTAAAGTTTACTGCCATTCTCCTGAACTTCTCCATCTTTCCAACCTCATGTCTTTACCAAGGGAAAGGTTTACGCACCCGGTGGTATATGAGGTGAGGAATGGTACGTCGGCTAGCAAAGATGAGAGGAAAGGATGCAGGCCTTACTTGTACACTGGAAGCGTTATGGGTGGGGGGCCGTTAGCGTTAGACGGGAGGCGACACACATCAGGTTGGACCGCTTTCACCATCATGTACTGGAGGTCGTGGAGGAGACAAGATGGTTAAAAATGGATCATATCCTGGAAATATAGTGACGCGATTTGAATGCTGAAGTGAAATGTGATATACACTGTAGATGTTTAAGTTTGAAATACATGATATATTGAACATGAAAATTACAGCATATTTACCTAATGAAATGTTACATTGTACTGATTTTTTTATGACAAATTAAAAACAGAAATCCTCAGCTGGTTGATTTTGCAAGATTTCAATACTGTACATTGGTTGTAAATGGAACAAAACAAATACTGTATGGAACAGGCCTTAATTTGCCTTCTGTTCCAGACATAGTATATCGGCTATACTTTACTTTAGAGCTGCTGACTAGGCAGTAGTGTTCGTTGCAATCACACTAATTGGTCCCTTCCACTGCTCACCTCCAAGACCCCAGCATGTTCATACAGATAGCAAAATAAGGCTCCAAAGGAAAACACAAGGCTAGAATAATGAGATTCCTCAAGTACTCTGAGATGTAACAGAAAATGGTGACATTTTAGCTTGAACCTGGCTGACACGTCTTAAACAATTTGCAGACAAAGGAAGACACATATGCCTTATTTCCACCCACTACTTTGAAATAATTTCTTGTTTTAATTCCCCGCTTTGATAATGACAGAGGTGGCGTTCCAGCCATCTAGCCAAGTTGTAAGAATCCCCTCGAAACAACTTTCAAAAACCTCAGGCGAGCAGTCGTTCAAGGCAAACATGTCAGGGCCTCTCATGAATGAAAAATGAACATGGGAGGGTAAATAAAGCAATATGACCAGAGGGACCAGGAATTCCACAGATAAGTGTCAGCTGCGGAGAAAAAATGAAGCATTTACCTGTTCATAATCTAATTTCATGATGGCTTTCTGTAGATATCGGACTCCTCCATGAATGAGCTTGGTGCTGCGGCTGCTGGTGCCTGATGAGAAATCGTCTCGCTCCACGAGGGCAGTTTTGAGATCTGATGGGTGGGAACCAAGGCAACATATCAGCACCAAGCTGATATTTGGCTACTTATTGTCCCAAATCTTTAGAACGCATCCTGCACTCCTCACATACAGTATGCACGTCCTTCCACTATAATATTCATGACTGGAGAAATATTGTGAAGTCATGCATATTCCATTGGGTAAAAAACAACAACATCATTTCCCTCCTAGCACGGCAGTGTGAACCACAAAAAATGAATCAAAATGTGTTGAGATTGAGAAGAAAGTTCAAAAAGGAAACAAACTCAGAAGGGAAATCTATTAAGCAGCTATTTTCTTTTATCACTTCAACTACAAATGTTCCATGTGTAGTTGAAGGAAACTACGTGACTTCCATGACATCCTTTAACATTGAAAGTGCTCCTGAGTTTGACTATTAGAAGCTTCTTCACTTTCCCAGATGGTCTCTTAATCCCAATTTTGAATAGAAGAAAGGGAGAATAAGCGTGGATTAGAAGGAGGGGAACAGGGGGTGGGGGGAGCAACCCCCCTCCATTACACCACCATTAGACAGCCAGAGTACATAAAGGAACAGAACAGTTTTAAGACGGCCCCCAACCAGCAGCAGAGATAATTGATTTAGTATTTAATGGTAACCGCAAGAGGATGTGCTCCCTTGTTGGGAGGGAACAAAAGTCAATCTTTCAATTTTTTTGCCGATTGGACTATGGCCCCTGGACTGTTTAAAAGGGAGAAATCCTCCCATTCTAAACATGTTGCTGCTCTGGACTTCCTAACTGGCATCTGAAGCGCCTTACAGCATGATCCCCTGGGAGAGGACTTGGAAGCAGATTCATCACAATGGTTGAGGAGGATGAGGTTATGCAACATTAGGATGCAGAATACCCATCTGACAACATGAGGAAGAGCTGAACAAAAGTCTGCCACCAGAAATCCTCTCAAAAAGCCCATCCCGAACGCGATGGATGTTGTACCAGTTGAATAATTTGGAGAAGTCTGTTTTTCTTTCACTCACAAAACTGAGCGATCCATCAACTGTAGGCAATTCACAGGAAAATAATTATACCTTTTTTAGAATAGAATTGATGCAACATGGTGCACAGTAGTATCTTAAGCCAGACACCTCTTTCACAATCTTCGGATGCTACAGAGTCTGTATAGGTGTCCCTCGCAAAAGTTGCAATAGGAAGCAGTCAACTGACTGTATGTCATATCCGTTCACTAAAGTATTTTTTCAAATATATTTAAAATCTATTTTTGAATTTCTATTTCTGCTAAACAGCTTGATTTATTCTATTTAAGGGCAGGCCTTTTTTTTTACGCAACTGCAAAGTCGAAACAGAAATGTTTGTATGTGAGGGAGAACACCTACTTTATTTTCTTTGCATTGTGAATGTTAGGCCGAATCATTTGAAAATTGTGAGCCGATATAGTCGCTAGTCTGTCAAGGTGCAGAGTGAATCACATGTTTTGTAAACATGCAAGCAGTATTAGACGGTTATAGAAGCAGAACGAAAAATAGAGGGTATGTGCATGCATAAAGTGAATGGCAAATCGAGTGGCAAAGTGAGTGGCAAAGTGAGCTTAATGTTGTTTAACGTCGTTTAATACAATCAGATAGGACTTTTCTGTTTGGACGTATGAGCTGTAAAGGACAGAAAGTATATTTTTGCCCCTCAGTAGGCGTTCCTGCACGTGATGCCACGTGCATACCCTCTATTGTCAGTGCAGATGGAAACTGTATGGAGGGAAGTTAACACTTAAACGCTATATATACAGTACGTTATTGACGAGAGACAATCTCTTTGCCTAAAATAGCCAATCTACGAACTCACAATATGTTTTCTCACATTGCAAACTTGTATATCTGCTATTTATGTAATGCTCTCTGTTTGTTTCATCTCTGTCTAGGGCAGTGGACAAACATACTCTGTGTCATGGCGTCTAAGGCACAGCCTGATCCTGTGGCTCCACCTCCAACGACGAGCATGTCAAACTCCTCAGTACCTCGCAAGGCCGCCAGCTGAGCTTCTCTGGACGGGAGCTCATCCATGAGGAACATGTTCACCTGTTCAGCCGCCTGCAAGTGCAACATTCGGGCCTATAGCATCGAGGCGAAACAAAAGCAGCCATCCATTTCATTGTCATATGACTCCGGGGGACAGTGCACATTAATAAATGCTTTTCATTATTATGCATAAGTCTTCATATTCCTTATGATGGATTTAGGGGAAAAAAAGAACGCATGCATTTTCTGTGGTGAAAAAAACAAACAGTCCGACACCATCAAGCAGTAAAAAACAATAAATCAGATGCTAATTTATATCCCCCCACCCCGTAACATTTCAAAACATTGTCTATCTTCTAGATTATTCACTGAAATCTGCATGCCACATGCAGGTTTACATAGAGATAATAGGCTAATTTGACGAATAGCAGGGCGTAAAGTTGCTAAAAAGGATGGCACACTATTACCTAAAACAAACAAGTCAAGTAATAACAAACGACATGCATTCATGAATTCCATGCAATTGTTTACGTAGTGTACACATTGCATGGGCACAGTACTATCAATACTATTTGTCACCAAGCAGTGATGCAACACACTAGAGTGAGTGCAGTATTCGTATAAACTGAGATTGTATTCCAGTGTTCCTCATGCTTTGGGACAGAGACAAAAAAAGATAATATAGCTGCAAGCAGCGATAAGATGGGGCCAAGCAATAAGAAAAATCACACCTGTGTGAACTGAGCAGTGCAGGTTGCTCAACAACACCGCTGGCAAGCTGCAGTTATAGTTATAGTCCTCAGTGTGAAAGGCCCTTTTAGACTGCTCAAACAGAGCCACTTTAGGTCACCCAGTGGTATTGCAGCTGTTCGTACCCCAAACATATACATACAGTACTGTACATAAAGTTACGTATGTAGTTATGTACAGACAGACAGACGGAAGGACGGACGGGCGGACGGATGGACGGGCGGGCGGGCAGAGACAGACAGACAGACAGACATTTTTCAAACTGTTCAAAATGTCAGAAAATCTGAGTTTAGTGGTCAAAGTGACAGATGTGTTTTGGCCAAACGAGGCATGAGTTATGCCTGTTCAAAGTTGTCATTTTCAAATCATTGCTATAGCCCCCTCTTTGGCCAATTGGACTGGTTTCAGCGCTATTTGGCATGACCCTACTGTAAAGTTTCATATACATATGACTCTGCATATATGTATTAGGGGCAGAAGACGAATTTTCATAAAACAATTGCAATCTTCATTGGCTTATAAAACCGTAATTTTTCTTTTTATTCAATATAGGTCCAGAGTTCACGTGAAAAACATTTTGTGCATTTTCTTTAATGATCCCCTGAGAAGATAGTTTGTCATATAATTCAAAATAGTGGGAGATCTAAAGGTCAGAGGTCAAAAGTCAGAACACAAAAGCGTGCAGCATGCTGAGACGCACATGTGTATCAAAGTTTTATTGCTGACGGGCAAACGGTTCACCATATACTGCATACAGGCCATTTTAAAATGCTTTTACACATTTTTAATAATAGTCAAAATAACAGATCTACAAGCCCACGTTAGCATGTAGAATGGCTATCGCCTTGAATAAAGGTGTGCCTTGCTCATTGGTGTGCCTTGGGCACAAAACCATTGGTATAAATTGTAAGCTTTTTGTTCACCGCTGGTACAAATTAATTACTAAAAGCAAACTCACCTGTTTTTCCCTGTATTCTGTCAGTTGTGTAAGGCGATAAAATGCTAACACTAGCAAGGGCGGCAATCCCTTTCACTGCCTTGTGGAACGCCATGCCCATTCTGTAATGCAAAGAAAGTGCACAGTTTGTAACACAGAGGAATATATAAGACGAGTCTGCCTTAACCACTTCCAACATGGTGTCTCTATTTTGTTTCTGTTTATTAAGTTTTGAAATAGGGCTCAAGAGGTGAGGAGCACATAGCAAATTAATATGTATTCAAGGTATTGAAATGTACCAGGTAGGCAATGCCTCATCAGCACCATAACTTGTTCAGTGCGATTGCGCTGCATGGACTGCACTATGCTGGAGCCACTATAGGAGAACAATCCTCCATCCAGCCGCTTAAAGGAGAAAGCTATGCAGCTTAGGCAAAAGCTTGAGACAATTCCCTCACCATATATTCTAGGAATCTTTAGTTGGACTGAAATGGATTCACAGCTAAATCTGTGGCATTACTGTCAGTGGATAGCCTTGATTAATCCAGGCTTGTTGTAATCCATGCTGACAAAACGGGATATCACAACTCATCTGCCTTGGATGGCAGAACAAAATATAATGTATTGTTTACTGACAGCAAAAACACATTACACATATAGTCATATAATCTAACTCTGTGGCATTTTGGACTCTGAATCATTATCATTAGGCCACGCCGCATGTTAGTGATATTTCACATATTTAGCCAATGGCAACAAAATGGTGAATATGTGTCCTTAAGGCATACATTTGTACAAATTATGAAGATTCAGTTTAACCTATTTAGATTCTTCACAGCCTTTTATAATTTAGATAGCTTTTTAATCAAAGAGGATGACAAAGAAACTAATGGTTTGTCTGATTTTCACTGGGGCACGATCCAACTAGCAATTGATTGTGGCACTAGGGACACCTGCAGCTTCAGAATACATTTTCACTTTCAGGAGGAGAAAGGGAGAAGGAAAAAAAACAGCACCATGAGGAAATATTGCCCCACGACATGAATATGCAGGGACTTGATACCAGCAGTGTCATTACTAATGTTGCTGCCAATTACAGAGCATGTCATGACACTGTGATTCATGAATATTCATCGCTGACTGATATAGACAGCAGTGCTATGTGGAAGCCTCAATCCCCATTTTACTGTCTCATTGTCAATGGTGAACAGGTACCTCCATCATCCCATGGAGGCGCCTTCCAGCTGCAAGACAAGCTGCTCCAGAAGGTATTGCTAGTTAACAGTGTGTTATATAAAGGTGTATTAAAGTGATGAAGTGCTCCCTGGCTCTAAAGAGCAAGCATTAAAGCATATTAAGTGGACATTTAAGCTTGTAAAGTGGGAATCTAGAAATGGGAAGACGACATGGGGCAAAGGAATGCCTCCCGGGTGAGGCTGTTTAATTCTCAGAAAGTTTGACACCCTGCAGTGCTTTGAAATGAAATGAGGTTTGCCAGTCGACTCAGAATTTGCAAACCACCTCAACTTCTACACAGAGAATAACTGGAACTTATGATTGGGAGAAAAAAAATCAATTAATCAATTAATTAACAAATTAATATGAATGAACCTATGCTCTATCTATCTAGATACATTGATTTATTATATTTTCTACTGCCTCAATAGCAATGGAAATTACATAAGCATATTTGAACCAGTGTGTAGCACTGTAGCAGCCTTAGCCATGGTTCATCAATCATGTTTCAGAACCAGGGCTATAGGAGCCTTGCCTATATGCAGCGTTTGCAAAGCCTGCAAAAACATCACCAAGATTCATCTGACTGTATTGTCGGTTCTTAATGGTCTATAGTTTATGATTTGAAGATGACATTGCCTGTCCTGTCGTCAACCAGGAAGAATACTGGTAGAAGTCTTCTTCTCATGAATGAAGAAATACTGTCATGATCTCTCTCTCTCTCTCTCTCTCTCTCTCTCTCTCTCTCACCTGCGCGAGCAATAGTGTAGTCTACAGCCATGCTAACATTAGAGTAGGCTAATGCGGTGTGACAGTCTCTACGTAAAGCCCATTTTATGTGATGGAAGAAACTTTCCTGTGTTCCTGGTGCCTCTGAAAGCTTAAGCTGGTTGTCAAACACAGATGGGGACTGTTGAATAATGAAAACTCCCAGCGTTGGACATTTGACACCCGGCAGGCATCTCGTTGCTAACAACAACCAGACGAAACCAGGAAGTATAGTTTGGCACATGATCGACATCACCTTCAGCCAATAGGAAATAAGAGATGTAATGCCTATGGATTTATGAACATTATATGAACTGAGAACCATGTTTTCTCGAATATATTCAAAAATAGCAACAATAGTTCTCTCTCTCTCTCTCTCTCTCTCTCTCTCTCTCTCTCTCTCTCTCTCTCTTTCTCTCCCTATCTCTCTCTCTCCCTCCTCCTCCTCCTCCTCTCTCTGGATGGATCATGGATAAAATGTGTGAACAGAACTTTTTATCCTGTCAAGACTGTCTGCACTTTTTCTTGATGATGACCGTCTTGACAGGCCTACACGCACGCAGACCCCCCTCCCCTGTGTGCGCGCGCGCGCGCGCGCGCGCACACACACACACACACACACACACACACACACACACACACACACACACACACA
>OOFJ01031519.1:0-13815 GCA_900323375.1 Benthosema glaciale
ATAATAATAATAATAATAATAATAATAATAATAATAATAATAATAATAATAATAATAATAATAATAATAATAATAATAATAATAATAATAATTAAAAACAAAATGTAGGAAACCAAAAATAAATCAAGGGACCCATCAAATATTTCCGTGAGCCACAAATGGGTCCCGACCCAGTGTCTGGGAAGCAGCGCGTAGCGTTCTCCTGACCTGAGTTGTTTCCACCGCCGCTCTGCTCCTTCTTCTTCTCCGGGTCCTCGTCATCCTCCCCCCACCAGGACGGCTGGCCATACAGAGGAGTTGGCTTGGATATGGGACTATCTCCGGTGGCTAGCAGGCAAATACACACACACAGACACACACACACGCAACACATACACAATATCAGACTCATGGACACATGCAGAGGGAGGAAAACGGAGACGCAACAGAGAAGAGGAGAGAGAAGTGACGGAAATGCACAGTGTTGTTGACCTCCTTGTACAGATTCAAGT
Source organism: Benthosema glaciale (assembly GCA_900323375.1). Lineage (NCBI taxonomy): Eukaryota > Metazoa > Chordata > Actinopteri > Myctophiformes > Myctophidae > Benthosema > Benthosema glaciale. Next base: position 492 of record OOFJ01031519.1, read on the forward strand.
GCTTATGACAAATGTGAAGGGGATTGGTCGTACGGTTCCTCGAGACATACACACATACATTTGTGGAATTTAAAGATTTATGTAAGTCGACCCGCACAGCAAAACATTGCCTCATGTCAAAGCTACGAAATAGCATTAAACAGTCTGGGTGTGTTCTTGCAACAAGGAGACATTGCAAAACATTTAACTGTGTACTACTGTAATTCATATTAAGGAGGTTTTATATTTAAAAAAAGGTCACTCTCAACACTTCTTTTTGGTTGTTTAAAATACGTAACATCCTTTTTAGTCAGTTTGGTTATGTATAAATTACGCTAGTCTTTTGTGTGGGAAGCACTTCCCACATGAGTGGTGAGGGTCAGCTTGTGTTTTCCCTCGATCCATCACCAGATAAGGCTAATGATCACAGGGTAGGCCAGGACAAAGGTTTGCCTAATCTAATCTTCACTACAATGAGATAAAGCCAATATGTGACTGTTCTAATATATCATCAAGGCAAGGTACCGGTACGTATACTTGGAGAGCACATTTACACAGAAACATTATGACAAAGTGCAAAAGGAACAAATTATTAACTGGACATTTTAATAGACAAAAAGAGTTATTAGTTATAATTAGTTATTACGGTTACAAGCGCAAGCTTGTAGGCCAGATATATTCGCATTTTTAATGGGGCTTAAAGAGTCTATGGCACATCAACACTTTGGTAGAGGTTTTTGTTGTGTCAGCCCTGCCTAGTTACCTTTGTTGTAATCATGTAACTCCAAATACTGGAAGATATCTTTCTCTGTTGCTCCATTGATTCGAAATTTGATATAAATTGATCCTGTACATATTGGCAGATTCCGTTTTGTGCGTGCTAAAAGAGTGACTTTGACCCGTTTTTACCATGCAATGCAAATCAATGAGGGGACTAGGGGACAGATATCCCCACCACCAGTGTTTGGCGTTACATCACGGCAGAGGTAACTACACAACCAAAATATCTTGGGGAGCATTCATTGTCATGCTTCTCAAAGTAATAATACGTCTTTATCACTGCTGGCCTAAATACTGAATATGTCAGTATTTATCCCCCTCCACATGAATAACACACATGTAGGGGGATGAGTTCCTAGCCCGTCACTCATTCCACAGCTGACATAGTGTTTAACAGCTGGCAGGTCGACCCACTATATGGTACTAATCAGATAATCTACATGGCTGTTGTGTGCCCGATAGAGACGCTAAACGAGCTCTGCGGAGTCTAGACCCCGGCGATCCAAAGTGACAGCGGCACTCCAACACTGTTGCCGGGCCAACACGCAATAAAACATCAACAACAGTGTGTGACGGCAGGAGCAACAGAGGCTACAGAGCGCCATGTTGCCAATTCCATTCCTGCTTATTTTCTAGCTAGCAAGGGAAAACTGTGGGTGGGACACCCCCACCCGGCTAAAACGGTCTTAAGTACAGTCTAGAGCTGAGCTGTCATTTGGTTTACAGGGTTAGTCTAGCATGCCATGCATCCTCACACACACAGGAGCCACTCGTAAACATCTGCTGTGACAGATAGATTTGAATGTGCGAGCTCGATATGAAGCCAAAAATGCTGGAATGCTATGATTTCTGGCAAATCCCTAAAAAAAAGTGAGTGGATTTCAATGATTTAGTTTGTACCTCTGTAGGAAATATTGAGCAGGACTGTGTCCTGAGACTCCTGACTAACTGAGTCATTGAAAGTACAAGGCAAGAGGGCAGGGCATTCCACACCCAGTACAGCTGCAGGGGAAACACAGACACACATACACATCCTGTTCTTCTACTCGTCAAGTTGCTGTCTGAGACATCAGCTGCCAGCGAATGCGATGTCATAAAACGTGCACCAAACCTCAACACGCTACAGTATCATTCAAGCTAGTATTGAGCTTTTATGTTTGTACAATTGTGTGTGTAGTCTCACTGGCAAGACAAGACTGTCCCTTCCAATCAAAATAATAGAAGTTCCAACACAATTGAGCCTTTCAAAGAGCCTGACCGCATACACTGGAGCCAAACAGGAGGCTCATTTACAAGCTGAAGATACACACTCAGATAAACAGCTCTGCTGCTGCTTGTGGAACCAAGAGATGCACTTAAGCCGAATGTGAACAATATATAATATAATGTTGGTCATAACACAGCAGTGACGCAGACACAATGCAGTCAGCACCTGCCTAACATGTATGGAGGGGCCAAATTATTAATAATCAAACTTCAACAAGGGTAAAGGGTGTACAGTCTTGTGAGATCTGGTTACATACGTCATGAAAATGTTATGAGTAAAGCCTAAAATCTAATTTACATCCTTTTAAAATCATTAACATTAGCATCATTCTTAACCAGTTTCATGACGGTATGAATCAAGTTAAGCCACTTCAAAAAACATTTCATCATAAAATCACCTTTAAGTCAGGAAACTGCCATTCAGGACCACAGCACAAAACAAACACAATATCTCTGCTTGGTTAAACTCTGTGGTAGACAGTGCTACAGCTAGGCTATGTTCTAGCAAGGCATTTGTTGCTAAGAGGAAGCCAGAGACTACGTTAATTTACAAGAATCTTCAGCACTCAAGCTGTTGGAGATTCTTTGGCCTAAGAGTCTGAGGCTATTTATAGCTCCAGTTATAGTTTTTTCCAACTATGCTTATAGTGATTATGGAGCAGGAAGTATGAGAATTCCTAGGCCAACAGTGGGAGTGTGTGTTTTGTCGGCCTGTGTGAATGAACTTCATTGAGAAAGTGCGTCTCTAGAACCAACAATCCACCAACTGTTCCACTACTGTTTATACAGAGAAAGAAAAAAAGGTGTGCTCACATTGGCTGAGGGCAAAGACACGATGAGGGCAAAGGGGGCATGAGAATGAAGGCAAACTTGCCATAGAAATCGCACACATCTTTCCCTGCTGTTCCACATGTTAAGTACAGTCATGGCCTCCAAGCTGTCTCTACTCTTGCAGCCAAGCATGGCCATCGGAGATAAGGCTACATCTATCGCTAACTCCACACCCCTCAACTTGGCCGGCAAACCATTTATTCACAAATACTCACCCTGACAACTCCGAGATAGGATTAGACACGTAGCGCTGCCCTACCCACACTACAGGGCTGAGCCTCTTTCAGTCTAGCCTCTCTCAGCTCACGAGGGAAGTCTGATCTCCCACCGGGCATCCTCTTAATAAAGGAAGCTGTGTCCGGCTTTATCAAGAGATATCCTGCCAAACTCACAGCAAACGGAGACACAAAGACTTCCTCTTCCTCGTGTGGATAGTATACCTCATCCAAATCAAGTCGAGAGGAAGCGTTTACCTTCAGGCGACATCGACAACTACAACCGGCCGTAGAATGTGAAACTCCAGCCTGTTGTTGTTATTGTCAATATTTGTGTGTGCGTAGAGCGAGATGTTTACCTGTGGTGGAGTGCGCTTTGCGCTCAGTCTTGTCCTTGGAGTCAGAGCCGTGTTGTTTCTGTCTCTTTCTGGCCTCCAGGGCCTTCATGCTAAGCTGCAGCTGGGTGGTATACTTCTCATGCTGAAGACAAGACACAGACATGTAACCTCAACATTGGAAAATCGATCCAGACAGAATTGCAAATGTGCACGCAACACGCACGCATGTTTGTTGATTACCGTACATTTTCTTGTACTTTACAACGGAAACCTGGCAATGAGCGTTATCGCCGAGTGTAACCAAGCACATGCAACAATGAAATGTAATCATGCGTTAAGAAAGCCGCCCACCATGTGCTTCAGTTAACCACTCGTCATGTCAAAGCCTCATAGGGTAAATATTCAAACCATTTTGAAAAATAGTGACAATAGCACATCTACAAGCTTATAACGCAGTGTTGCGCAGCGGTTTTTGCCACACATCAACACCATTGTTCGACAAAGATTGCACTGGTCTGGGAGGTCTGTTTTTATTGTTGCTGAGGGCTTAAAAAGCAGAGCTGTGCATTAGGCACATGAGGCCGTCAGCCGTACTCACTTTAAGGGCTTCCTCTGGGACCTTGTGTTGACTCTTCTCCAGGATGTACACATGGACATGTGGGGTCGAGTTGTCAAGGCATAAAAAACACACACTGAAAATCAGCGGACTCCTCTTATTAATACAGGCCCATGTGGTGTCGTTAGTAAATATTATTGTAAGCTCCTTTCTGGATGTTCATGCTGTGTCTCATCGAACTGCTGGTTCTATACAAGAAATATGATTGTATTATTTTGCTATAGCATGGTAGCTAGGAGTTTCTCAACAATGCAAGGCCGGGGCTGAATGATCCATCCATTACAACTTGATATCTCAGTGTTCTAATTCACAATATGTAATCAAATATGTATAAAGTCCTGTTGTACAGAACGATTCAGGTTGTCTGTTCCAGTAAATAACATCTCGGCTTTGATGATTTGATGATCCGACGATGCCTGCAATCACACTGTGATGTTATTTACTGTCTTTAATACACAACCTTGCGGACAGGAAATTAGTCAATAAAGGACAGACTGTTGAAATTCAATCAAGTTAATATATCTTGAGCGACCCACTGTTTGAACCATGTGACATCACATGCCTAGTCTGTTGTCAGAAAACACAACCCCCCTTGAAAATGTCCCCCCACCTATAAGGAGCTTTCCCCCTTGTTATCTAACCTGAATTTCACAATCACCGGGAAGAGGTCAAAGGGTGCAGGAGATTTTCTGTCCACCCCCGTCGGAGCAAAATCCCAAACCCCTGACCGAGAAACCACAAGGAATTAAGATGCAGAGCGCGCGCCGAGCCAGGACCACAGAAGGAAAAGAAACATTTACAAATATTCACGTTGTAAATAGCAAACCGTCTACCAGAGAGAGACCAAGTCCTCATGAGCTCATTTTAATCACAGGCTGCTCATCACTGAATTAAAGCTGGTCTGACAAGACGGAAAGATCGCAGATGGGCAGGGAGTCGGCTCATGTATTGCTCTGAACCAAAGAAAGGAGTTGAGCACTTTCAGCGTGGCCTCCCATTTGAAAATAGTCAAAAAAAAGTTTTTAAAAAACTGTGAAAATAGCTGATCTGCAATAGCTGATCTGCAAGCTCACAAAGAATCGCATTGACACATCAGGCGAGGTTGTAAATCAAGGTTGTAAATCGTACTAGTACTTGTAGTACAAAGTACAGTACTAACAGACACTAAGGACAATATGGAGCTATACTGAAGACAAACAAATGAGATGCAACCAAATATCCCCTTCAGCATGCCTGGAAAAGGATATCATAACCAAAGCGAACGACATCCGAGAGCTTGAGGATGATGTAGGTCTGTTCTGGGATTCTCAGGTCATTCACAAAGGTCTGTGGGAAGAGAAAGAGCCACAGTCACTAAGTCATAGTTTAAAGAATGTTACACACATTTATCAGTTTTTAATAGTTTGATAGGATGATAAAGACACAGAGGGAGGCAACAGAGGGAAGGATATCCAGCACTATCTGGTCACCTGACCAGAACCCCCCGACAGTTTAAACATACACAGAATACACACAACAATAATAAAGGTCACTTTATTGGCCACACAGGTCTCCATTTCTCTTGTACACAAGTGAATGTGGACCCGGTAAGCATGAATGGGCTTTACGTCTGGACATTTTTTCCCACTGAGAGAGATTTAAACCACCACATGTTAAGCCAATGATGAGATTATGGAGTTATGTAATGGCCATCTAGACTAGAGCGCCTCGGAGAGACAGGTGGATATGGAATGTAGAGACAGTGACTGAACACACACACACACAACCTCCTGATTTGGGTCTTGTGGTCAATTCAATTCACCACTTAAACTACAGTAACTGGATAGTTTGCATTTAGCAGAGTGAATACCTCTGCCAAAGCTATGTAAATGTAAAAAAATGCCATCTCTACGAGAGATACGAGTGATTAGGCCCCATGCAATTTTGCCCTTGCTTGCCCTTGATTTATGACCATGTCAACTCAAAAGTTAATCTCTTCATGCAACAAGTGGCGACCACTGTTTTTGTTTTGTAGATAGCTAATGTTCTGTTAGCCATCTTTGAATATAAAGAGTTAGTTAAAATCGTCAGACCAAGGGAAACAAAGAGGCTTGGTAGGGCAGACTATGTGAAAATGGCCATTTGATACTGTATCATTCATTATCGTACAATCGTACAGCATATGGGTAAAACTAACAAGGATATTTAACATGTATGTGTGAAGAGTAATTATTTATGTGAGACAGACAAAAACTGCTCAATAGTTATACTGAAATTCATGTTTTTCCACCATGTTGGATATGAGTTTGGTCCTCCAGGTCGTTAATCTGTTCTGCTCTGATTAGTTTTGCTGCCAAAAGCAATCCTCCAGGAGAACAATGAACAGTCTCTCCCCCTGTGCAGTGGCCTGGGTTCTGCACTGGGATAACAGTGCACTGAAGTGGCAACAGCACAACGGCAGGCTGGACTGGAAGCTGTACAACCAGATAGGAATAATGGGAAGTCCAAAAAGAAAGGGTCTCAGTCGCGGGCTAGCGGGGGGAAATCCAGTCCCTTGACAGTGGTCCTGTTTCACCAACAGACTCTCTGGCACAGAGAGAGAGGGGGGTCTTTTGTGCTTGGGTCTAATGGGGTTCAGGTTAGAGACTCCAGGGAGACCTGAGGCTGCCAGCCTCCTATATTACCATGGTGGGTGGGTGTTTGGGGTGGGGTGTGGGGGTAGAAGCAGGTTGAGTCACACTAGAGACGGGTTCACTCACCCCATTCAGGCTCCCCAGGTCCTTCACCATGTGTTCGTCTGTGTTTGGGTCGTAGTTGATCACAGCGTGCTGTTTGTCCACACTGCGAGACTGCAAAGTTAAAAACCACAAGTCATTATTGGCCATTTGAAAGCAATTAAGCAATCCCCGCATTATACTCTGATCTGCTGTTTTAGCCATTTCTGAAAACGTTCGTTTTTTCCCCCTATAATGACATGCCCAAAATAGGGATACCAGTTTGAAAGTGAGTAAGACTCGCATCTAATCTAGAACAGTCACTGGTGGTAATACATAAGGAAGTGGACATGGGTGTTGTTGAATAGCCAGTTGTGATGCTCTTGACCAGAGATATATACATTTGCATAGATAGCTCCTACAGTACATGTCCTACATCCGTGTTCACAGCCGCCTACTAACCGAAGGGCCCAAGGACACCACTAAATATGTTATGTATATAGGGGCCTGCGTTGCGTGCAGTCGCCAGAGAAATTCCGCATCAAATAAATGAGTCACGGAGGCCCCCACGGAGTGATTACTTCCTCTTCCGTATCAATTGGAAATGTCCATTCTACACTTTTCAATTTCTTTGGTCCTCCTGACTCATTACAGTTGGCCAATTTCACGCCGACTGTAGGGAGAGCCCATTCTCCAGTCTGACAAAACGTGTTTATGTTTTGAATATGCCTAGATCAATTAAGGGCCAATGCACATTGATTGACTGATGCAGGGGGATCCTCTCTCTTTTCTTCTCTCATTAGCTACTCTGGGCCTCTGCTTCAAAGAGATGAAAGTAGACTACCAAACTCATTTGCGCAGCTAAATTAATATTGCACTTGGTTTATAGGTCGGTCACAAACACTGCACAAGCCGCTAATGGGGACGGACAGCTTTCAGATGCTCTGTGCATCTAAATATTGCTTTTCTCAGGATCTCCTCGTTGGTCAGTAGGAATGCACTGAGGACAATAGCTGGATCACTCATTCAATGTGATTTTGACTATGCATGCATGGTACTATAGCACCACAAAGGCATTCAAAACAAAGCTTCAGACCTCTCAAAACAAACTGGTCGGGTTACTACTTGGCCTCACACCTAGAACTCACCTAAACCTTGCTTGTTTGTGCTAGAGTGGGATGGCTCAGGGTATAGTAAAGTGACTTGCAATGGGCATAGTCATCAAGGGAAGACACTCAAGGGTTCACGTGTGCCCATGTACAGTACCTGTCAAACTATTTCAATAACATGAGACACACACAGGCACAACACCAGAGGGAGCTACACTGATCTTGTTCAACCCAGATTCGGTACAAAGTTCATTGGGTCAAGTTTGTTCTACTGCTATGCAACCAAAATGTGGAATGTGGAACAGCCTTCAAAAAGTGTGACCCCTTAGTCCTTATCCTCCTTCAAAACCGCCATAAAAGTGCACCTGTCTGCAATATGTAACTGGTCCTAGAAAAGTATAAGTAGTAAGTTTAACACCAGAAATGACCCCTCCCCAATTGTTGCTGCTAGTGTTAATGATGTCTTATATATTAGTGTTATGTCTTTAAAAGTATTGATGAAGTGAATACACAAGACCAATATGGAAACAAGTGTTATCCTTTTGGCATCATTGAATAATCGTACCAACATATTATTTGCAAACTAAATTATTAATTCAATCAATAAATCAATGCTTTGTCATCCCCCTCATTAGTGAGCTCCGAGATAACTGCCTGTCAATACTGCCAAGAGTGGCGGTGCTTTTATCAATCAATAAACTGTCAACTAAGTAGTCCGTCTTCTACTGTGCTGCAGCCTACATTCCCATATGTACGTCTATGATCCCAGGAAACTTGGACTTTAGTCACAATGCTTTCACGTGTTGAGACTTATCAGTGTGACAAAATATTGCCTCTGGCACTAGACTGCAGTGCCAGTGTAGTGCCAGAGGCCTAGCCTAAATAAATACAATGCCAGCTCTGTGGAGGCAGATATCAATCACACAGCAGTTGATATAGAAAGTCAAAAGACTCATGTTCCAGACTCGCAACCATTTCCACTTGATATGACTCCAGTTACATCCAATTGCCATTTTCCATTTTTCTCCTCTTTCTTTTTTTGCCAACAAGGATTCTCACGTTACAGACAGGACTGCAAATTGGGGTGGGTTTTGTTTTGGATGCAAAAGAAAAAATGTATTGTGGTGGAAACATAAAAAACAATAGATTAAAGGGGAGGCAGAAAGTTTGTGGCTATGCTGTCTCTCTGCCAAACCAGGAAGCTTCAGACTCATAGGCACTCAAAACTGAGCAGCGCAAATGTTAAGTGCTGCATCATTGCACACTAGGAGAAACTCACGTTTTCCCTGAATGCAACAAAGTTGAATGCTTACAAGAGCGCCTTTTCAATCCTGCAAACCTCTGTGGTGTGGGGCAGGGCATTTCTGAGCATACCACACTAAAGGAAAGTATAAACAACCACTACTGTGGCAACAGGATTTTTTTTTGTCTGAGGAGAAGGCAACATATAAAGACTCCTCAGGAATTCCAAGTGAGTTTATAACAGACACCATGGAGAAACACAGTCTCTGGAATGTGCCAAATGCATTTTGTGTCGCTGACCGACACAAACTTGCCAGGGGCAATTCTCTGAAAGTCACATTTGCGCATGCATAGAAATGCACACTTCTCAAGCTCACTATAGGGTGCACCCGCCAACACCTCACACACCTATGTGGCTGCCTGACTGACAGCTAGAAGCCGGTTAGTCTTAAGCATATATACGTATTTCCAAAGCTTGAACTCACAGACTATGGTTAAGTATTGAGTCAGGAGATACATATGACGTGTTGCTGGTATTTGCAGTGTAAACACAAGGCGCTGAATATTGTCATCAACAGGAAAGTGAAGAAACACACCCTATCTCTCACAGAACGTCAGCCTCTTACCTGTAGCATTAGCTCACAATCCTCCCGGCCCACAAATATCATCTCCCGTGGCAACCGGTGGCGTGTGCCGGAGCTGCTGACCAGGAACCATGATGTCAGACTCATCTTTCCTGGGCCACGACTCAGAGATGCGTGAACATCCTGCGTACAGAGAGACAGAGAGAAATTAGGACAGTACGGGCAAAATGGCATTCTCCAAACGGTAGCCGGAACGCTCGCCCCAAAACACACTCGCCCCATTGTTTCTCAGGGACTGCTCGCCCCCATGGGAGGTTAAGGACAGGAATAAGATTAGGGTAATAAGACATAGTCTTACTGAGGTTAAGTTTAGGAATAGGTTTAGGGTATATTAAGGCATAGTTTTACTGAGGTTAAGGTTGGGAATAAGTTTGGGATAATAATAAGGCATAGTTTTACTGAGGTTAAGTTTAGGAATAAGTTTAGGATAATAATAAGGCAAAGTTTTACTGGGGTTAAGCTTAGGAATAAGTTTAGGATAATAATAAGGCATAGTTTTACTGGGGTTATGTTTAGGAAAAAGGTTAGGTTTAAGCATAGTTTTATTGAGGTTACGTTTAAGGTGGCAACTGTTCCCGAGGTTGCCGGATTTGACCCGGGGCGAGCGTGTTTTGGGACGAGCGTTCTTGTTTTCCTCCAAACAGAGGCAGAGGTGGGCTGAGCCGTTATGTGACACTATGTGAGTGTCACTGGTCGCATGTGTCCTGACACGTTCAGATATGGTCGTTCAATAGAATGCCAGCGGTGTCAGACAATGCTAGCATGAATAGCCCTGCTGAAAACATGCCACAGTATAATGCCCACAGACACAGTTAAGCTCTGTGTTAGGTTAGCATGTCGAACCAAACCGTTTGACTGTGCATTGTAGTACAGTGTGTTTTAAAGCTGTCCCCGCCCTCACAGTCAAATAATCCATTAACCTGTCATTTTGGTCTCAAGTTGATCAAGACTTTGTTAGTTGATTAGTCCAATTTTAACTCTTCCAGTCTATAAGTAGCCAATAACAATTGTGAAATTGAGATTAGATTGTTCACTTCTCAACCTCAGCAACCTTAAAATGCTGGTCTATGCTAGCCCTAGAATGGCTGTGTTATTACATTACATAGCCTACATTTTCATGTAAATGTATGTACCACTACTATCACAGCCATGCTAGGGCTAGATCTCTGCATGATTGGATGCACTGCAGTATACAGTAAGCACAATTTTACAGCTTTATCGATTAAACCAATTAACCCTTTACTTAGTCGACACATTCCTTCTATGGACTATTAGCTGTCAGTTTAGCTACCAGGTGTCATTAAATGATATCACACACACACACACACACACACACACACACACACACACACACACACACACACACACACACACACACCTCTGTAATTCAGAAGAACGCCTTTAATTATGGTGTATTAATGGTTTAATGAATGGTATAGAAGTAGATTCAACAACATCAAACATTGACCTGATGCAAAACACACAGGTGCCACCATCTAATTACTTCCTTCCTGTATGCATGATGTACCTCTCAAACATGGATGCTTGGCGATATTGGAGCCACCACACATTCTGCTCTATTATGTTACCTGGCGGACACTGTCTGGCAGTAGCAGCTGTCAAACATAACGTGGGCAATTTTAGATATACCTTCTGAAGAACATTCTGTCACTCAGCGTTAGTGATATAATAATAATATCACCCTGATAGATCGAAACAGACAGTATTTGTTTTTATGCTTTCTCGCCCCACTGCATGGACATCAAACTTACCTTTAAAGCAAGCTCGAGCGCTTTCTTCTTCACAGAAGAAGCCAGGGTTTAATGTGGCGAAACGGTGGAATTCGTCGACGACGCCTCTCCGACAAAAGAAACACAAAAAAAAACCGGGACAGGTAAAACAGAAAAGAAATGACAACGTCTTGTTTCATGAAGGAATGACAACCGAAGCAGACTGTCCTCCAGTATCAACACCTCCTCCTCCTGCTCTCTGCGGTGACGTAGTAGCTCCCATAGCCTTTCCCCGTTGAGTGCATGTCGGGTGCGTTCGATTCATGGCCCGCTGTTGTTTATTGTGTACAAATTACAATAATATACCCCTTTTTTTGAGAAGGGGCACTCCCAGTTCTGTTACTCATACTTGTTTTTTTCAACGTCCGCACCGCCCGAGCGGGGCGACGAAAGACACCAATCAAACAGACACGCGCCTTTAAATTAGAATAAGGTTACACATTATTCTCTCTTTTTTTTACAGCTATGTAGTCTACAGTATTTTTGTGTTGTTTTTTTCCTTTTCTTTTTTTTCTTTTTTCTTTTTATTTATTTTTTTACAAATCTGACCATTTGTCTTTACATTTTATTTAGCTGATAATAGAAGTGATGTTCATGTATTGCCAAACTGTTATCATTTCAGTTGACCACCATTCTACCATATTTATTACGCAATTTGAAGAGATATTTCTGCAGATTCCCGTTGGTGCTGCTGTGTGATTTAATAATGTTCTCTAAAATGTTCTTTCTTTGCTAAAGGACAGCAAGGCAGAAATTCTCCCACGGAATTCACATACTCTCCGCTAGATGTCACCCAACGCCCATGTTACTGACTAGAAGCAAACTTGTAATTGTAGCCTAATGAATGGCCTATTAAAACACAGATCAAGTTGTCCCAATTTGTTTGTCTCCTCAGGTCAGTTTCAAACTTGAATACTATTGTCCCCAAACCAAACAGTCCAGTTTGTAATTGTTGTTAGGGAGTGACTTGTGGACAAGTTGAACCTGTTATCCAGAGAAACTCACTGTCTGTCACACATGAAGAAATCTTCCCCTTCAGCTAGATGTTGAGATGACCACCAATTCTCTTCACCTAGTATTCTATGATTATTAATAGCCAGGCTATTTAAGGGTCAGGGGGATTCAATAAAGTAAAACTCAATTATTGAAGGACTATAACTTCACCCATTTTTTCAAGCTATCTTCGTTTTGGTCCTCACTTAATGCTCAATACATACAATGATGATTGCTCCGTCTACTCACTCTGTGTCTCAGAAGAGGGACAGTGCTGAGGACAGTTCAGTACCTAGTTCATCATTGGTATACACTACAGGCTGCCTAGGCAGGTTTAGGTTCATGCGGAATTCCAAATGTATTATATATATTTTTTATTGCGACCATAGGTCGCAGATTACTATGAGAACCTGCAAAACCTGTCAAGTCTGTCCGTCCTTGTGACACCTCACGCCACTATATATGGTCGTCCGGACCGTCCGTCACGTCTTGTGACATACTCCATATATGGCATATAGCCATCTTCATATGAAGATCATGACATTGACCTCATCGAACGCTGGATAGCCATATATGGAGAAGACTGGATCATCACCTAGATGCATAGCCCAAGGCTCTGCATAGGCCTATATTGAGCTGGCCAGCAACTATCTGACCTCAAACCCTTAGATGTCCATATATGGAGATGACCTGTTCTGACATTCCATAATGTTGATACTTCCCCAAACCGTCCTTCCTCTTTGATGTCTCCTTTTTGACTGATACCTGTCCTACCTGTCATACATGGCCTACTTGTGTGCAAGGCGCAAGTTGGCTGCTCAACAGAGT
>OOFJ01031523.1:0-10072 GCA_900323375.1 Benthosema glaciale
GTAGCTGGGCGGGGGACTCTGGTCGCCGGGCGGCGGGCTCGGCAGAGGAAGAAGCTGGCTTAGCACCTGCAGCACCTGGAGAGACAGCAGTGGGTGTTTTTTTTTTTCACAGCCAATTTTGATACGTTTGAATAACTTTAATTCAGTTTTAGTCACATTTCAGTCACCTGGAATGTTTTAGTGTTACTTTAGTTTATAGTCGACTAATTGTGCAGTTAACATTTTAGTCTACTTTTTATTTGTTGACGAAATTGTCAATATAGTTAGTCATAGTTGATGACTAGTTTTAGTCATCATGGCTTAGTCTTTATTTCGTTTTTATTTCACTTTTCCTCAGTGATAAAAGGTAGTCGACGGACCATTTTTCGCCATAGTTTAACTCCACTATGACGAAATCAACACCAGGCAGTAAACAAACGTCCCTACTCGACCATACTACAGCGTCACACAGCATCACACAGCGTCACACAGCGTCACACAGTGTCAAAACTGCAAGCACAAAATTACACGTGACGTTTTCAGTTTGTACGTCTGCTACTTTTGCTATTTTTGATTTTGAATCCTGAACAGTGACGGCTTTGGACAAGGTTTCCAGCCGACATTGTCGACAAAGGGGTTTTGGAGAAGAATATCGCGTTTGTTTTGAGACGCCGACTTTCCAGCTTCCAAAACACATTTCTGGCCCCCCTGTCCTTTCTCACTTCTGTCGTGATAAGGAAGTTAGATACTATCAAAATGCCGGTTCCTTTGCAGGTGGCAACACAACACCGCTGACAGGCAATATAACACTGTGTAGAAAGATGCTAACGCACACCAGAGTCCTTGTTAGCGGTGCCAGCCCACGGGAGAAAACTGCAAACGGGGATCTTGACAATGCAAGAAAGATGGGCGCACACGCTGATAGCCTGAGTGCCAATAATGTATTTAGGACAGCAGGTTAAGACATTATATCCAACGTTTCGACGGTTAAGCCTTCATCAGGGAATACAGAGCACATAATGGTTCACACTTAAATATGGTGCCAGAGAGTGATGCAACCAATCAGAAGGGAGTAGGGAAACAATAGGACCAGTCCCTGTGCTGTGAGCCAGCAGGATCAAGGTCATGTGGTGTCTCAAGTTCAGATAGGGGGCGGAGTTCCCTACAAAATGACTATAAGGCCTCATAAGAGGCTCTGGAATATGAATTCCTTGTCAGAGAGACAATTAAATGAACAAATATGAACAACTATACCATTATAAATTATATATAGAACCATACAACAAGAGGAATATATCCTGTACACAATTAAATACATTCAATACAATCAATCAATGAAAAATAAATCAAAGATAAGGCAATATAACACCCACATCTCCACAAGCTTCCTCTTTATTGTATATCCAGTGGATATGTTGACAGTAAACATGTCACAGGGCATTGATATCAGTCGTAAAAAGGCCAGTTCCCAGGATCAGCCACTGCCAGGGCTGAGTGAAAATGAAATAGCACGTACTTTCTTTTGCAAATACCTTGATATCAATAGCGTGGCGATATCGTGTTGTGTGACCATAAAATTATTCATATTTTTGGGTGTCAAACCGCTGTTTTACACCTCCAAACCTGCGACGTGACATAGCCACAAGCTATAGTATATTATGACAGGCAGCCCAAATCCCAGACGATATCTAATCTCATATTAAGATATTATCAATAGATGTATTGCCCGGCGCTACTCACCAGTGTTGATTTTGGCAGCAAATGTCAATTTTAGTTTAGCCATAGGCTTTGGAAGAAAAAATCATTTAGTTTCAGTCATAATTTAGTCACCTGGAATGTTTTAGTGTTAGTCTAGTTTTAGTCAAATAAATATCATAAGGTTTTAGTCAACTAAATCTACAGTTAGTCTACTACAGGGCTAATCTACAGGAGCCTATCTCCTGTTTCTGTAGTGTGAGGCAGCTCACACACCCCATGGACACTAGTATGTCGCAGGGACTTACCCCCAATCCAACCCTTGATGTTGAGTGCCAAGCAGGGAGGCACGGCACTGGGTGCCATTTTTACAGTATGGTATCAACAATGTATACACATTCTGAATTGCACATTCTTGCTGACTGATTCGGTAACGCAGCACAGAATCTGTTCTTGAGAGATGATGTGCTTGTAGATATCAACACTGCTACTCACGGTCTCGCAGTTGGGTCTACTTCGATGGTGGGCTGTGCAGTCGAGAGCCAGGCGGAACAGGGACAGGGAAACAGAGCGGGGCCAGGCTCCCGCTCCGAGGTCCAGGAAACGCAGGCAGCCGTCAACACCTCCAGCCTCCTCCTCCGCAGTTAGGATGTCGTTCTGAGGTGGAAGGGTAGACAGAGCAGCGTTGGTTTCATCGGGAAAGTGTTCATCAACTACCGTTTTACACTGAGGAAAACTGAATAAAAACTAGATAAAACCCTAAGCCATGATGACTAAAACTAATATGTTGACAATTTTGTCAACAAATAAAAACTAGGCTAAAATATTAAGAAGGGACTAGCGGACAACAGATACAGTAGAAGTAAAAATGTTTTTGTATTCTGTTTCTCTAGCCAGGCTAGCATCAATCTTCAACATTCTGGGCTTGGTAAAATAGCAGCACTACAAGCTCACAATGGGACACATGTGTGTCCCCGCTATTCTCTGCAAAATTATTTAGAGGGAAAAAAGTAGCTGGACCCACACACGCACACACGCACGCACGCACAAAGAGAGACTCACCCGTAATATACGCTTGGGCTCCTCTATAACCTTCCTTCCTGTTATTGTTTCCATTATAACCTGCAAGGAAAACACATATTTGTATGTAGCACAAAATAATTAAAGAAAAAGAAAAAGAAAAAGAAAAGACATTTAATTTATTTATATTTTCAGTGAATAAAGATATGGATGGATGGATGGATGGATGGATGTTCAAAAATAGCAGATCTACAAGCTCAAGTTTCAAGTTTATTTGAAAACATCATTGCATAACAGTATGAATTATGATAACACAACACGGCTGTGAGCTTGTATGTCTGCTATTGTTGAACAGCCAAGCAAGTCATTTCCCCGGTTTTAACGTGGTTCTGACATTTGCCTCTTATTGCTTATATGGAGTTGCCTCTAAACGTGCGGCCGCTCACCATTCCTAGGCTGTAGATGTCCAGGCCGAGCGTCAGTTTGCAGGGATTGCGGATGAACTCGTCGGGCAGGTATCCCAGGTTGCTGTGGGTCCTGGTGTCCAGCGTCGTGGTGGTGTTGGAGCTCTGACTGGCCGAGTGTGGCCTGAGGTGGGCCGTCCCGAAGCCGGACAGCTTGGGACACAGGCGCTCATCCAGTAGGATGTTGGAGCTGCACATAAAGTATAGAGGGTACGCGCATCATGTGCATGCATAAAGTGAATGGCAAAGTGAGTTTAACATCGTTTAACATCGTTTAATGCAATCATATTGGACTTTTCTGTTTGGATGTATGGGCTGACAAGGCCAGAAAGTAGCATTTTGTCACTCAGTAGGCGTTCCTGCATAACTTCCTGGTTTGATGATGATGACACATGCATACGCTCTATGTAACGATTGATTGATTGATTGATTGATTGATTGATTGATTGATTGATTGATTGATTGATTTGAATTTGTATATTTCACAGTATGTAAGCAAGCAACCCAATTAAAATGTGTCGCAAACATAATGGCGACACAGGCCCACCTGCAGATGTTGCCACAGATCACCGAGCAGGGCTGTGCCTGGTGCAGATGGTGCACGGCCTTCGCGGTTCCCTTGATGACGTCCAGGCGCTGCTGCCAGGACATACGACGCGCTCCGCTGCCCTGCGGGGACGGATGACAAACATAATTTTGTTTGTTTTTTGTGAGGAGGGCAGACCGTTAGTTGAGCTTTGCCCAGGTGATGGCTGATGCTCGGATGGTCTTGACGACGGGCTCAGGGTTAAGGGTCAAGTGAGGTGGAGTCCAGAATGAAACTAGGATGGGTATTCACCCTTCGGAGCCATCGCTGGTTTTGCATGTTATCAGACGATTTAATGGCGGTCGTCAGCCCTTATCAAGCCCATGCAATGGAGCCAGTAAGGACATTTCCTACATATTGATGTTGTTGTCAGTCATTGTCTGACATTGCGTTGTCCGACTACTAACCCTAGTACTCTAACCCCTACTCTTCCCCTAACCTCAGCACAGTTTCATCAAACTCAACTCAACTCAAACTGTATTTATAAAGCACATATTACAACGACCAATGATCGACCAAAGTGCTGTACAGGTTAAAACAACAAACGGAACAGACGGATCAATAAAAGCAAACCTGACAAAGAAGCATAATAAAATATGAAGGAACAGATGGACTATAATAAAAATATAAACAAGCTAAAGGTTTCATGTTGGTTTTTCGCTTCGGCGGCAGTAGTTTCACTTCCGCGTTTCCTAGTCAGCTACTCGCATTAGGTAGTATGTAGGAATTGTACATATTACTCCATTGCATGGTCTGATAAGGGTCATATTGGTGATGACAGTTGATAACATCCCTATACAAATAAACTTCCCTTGTTGAATTTCTGAATGTAAGATTTCTGACTAGTTCAGGTAAATGACTTCTGAATCAGTAGCAGCAGTGTATACCGTGAAATAAAGCTCACCTGTTTGTGTAGGCAGTCGTAGAGGGACCCGGTTGGGAGGTAAGGGTAGATGAAACAGCAGCGGTCCTCCTCAGAGAAGCAGCCCCAGAACTCTAAGATGTTCTGATGCCGTCGCCTGAAGCACAACACAATGACAGAGGGATGGAACTGGGCTGATTTGGTAGTTTGCCGAACAGTTTTCTTAAAAAACGCATGTTGATAAATCAGTGGTGCTCAAACTGTTTTCATGTCGATAACCCCCAAATCTATTTGGTCACGGACAGCTGTATATTCAAAGATTTGCACACGTTGTTACGTATTTTTTTCAAAAGGAACCATGACACGCACATTTGTTCATTAATTTACAAAAAATAAAAAAACACACGCACGCACAGACAGTTAAGAGTTTTTTTCCCAACAGCAACGACATTCAAACGAATGCAGAGCTGTTATGGAAACAAAATGCACGTCACGCGATTCACCCCCAACCTCCCTTTTTCTTTTTCATCAGAAAAAAGCACTCTACTCAGCACTTTTTTTTCATACGCGGTGGCCACATGGTGAACACAAAGGATGTGTAAGGTTACGTAACCTAAAGTTTAGGTTACGTAACCTTGCTCATCTGCGAAGAGAAAAGCCTGGTCACAACCTAAGGCAGAGATTGCATAGCCGGAAGTGTCGGGCCGGAACATGGTGTCATGTGTATTTCCCCCGGATAAGATATTTTTTGACCAATCACAACATTTGTTTCATAGTTTATACTATGTAAACAGATTTGCAAAGCGGTCAACGTAATTTCCTTGAGCGGTACCCTTCCATCCAATCCACTTTATTTATAGAGCACATTTAAAACAACGAGGTTGACCAGAGATGATATACATACAAACTATGGACCTCAGCTTCTTTTCTGAACAGGTCCCACTGTTTCTTCCATGAAGTCTTGTTCACCTGAAGCTGAACAAATGTCATAACCATATGATAATAATGTTAATACTATTAATGCTACTATTACTAGCCTACTAATAAATAGTAATAATACTACTGTATGTACTACTAGTGGATGTTGTACTACAGTAGTAGTACAACATCCACATATCAAGTTCCCTATTTCATACCTGTTTAAAAACCTTGACCACAAAGGCTTTACTTCCTCTTTGCCCCTTATACACGTCTGCAAACTGGCCCTCTGCTATCTTCATGTCGTCATGGAAGCCTCTGGTTCCCTCTATGACATCTTGGTATGTGATCAAGGGCCTCTGGTTTAACCCCGCCTCCGTGGCAGTAATGTCAACTGCAAAACGGAAAGCACAGGGGAATCCTTACAAGCCCACGTGCACTCATTCATGCATTGCAAGCACAAACATAAAAGAAAGAAGAAATCAATTGTGAAACGTGCAGTGTGTAGTGTGTGGTGTAGCGTGAGTTCTTCAGTTTCATTGCTGTCACGAGGCTTGCACCGCATTGACGGCTGGGTTTTTGTCCCGCATAGAGGAAACTATGCCACACCTTTACTTTCACTTTAGCCTCCCCCAAAGGAAAATCACTGGCAACTAAATTATAGGAATTGAGAATAAGACGCGTATCACTTGTGCCCATGTATAAGGGGAGCTGTTATTTCCCTATAGGAACAAATCAAGGATTCCAGCCAATCACTTGACCCTTCTAATGGTTACAGTATACACAGCCTTCCACTCCCCTCTTTTGTTACACTTTATTCATTGACCAAATCTATAGTACAGTACTAGGTCATCTCTTTTCAATTTTCAATTTACGCTAAAATAACTTGAGATGCTTCATAATTTGAACGCTAGGGTTTTGTTTACAGATTATAAACAGGAAAAAGATTTTCCTGTATCAGTATTACATTATCAGTAATGTAATACTGATTAACTGATACATTACTGACAATGTATCAGTAAAGACAGTCCGTAATGCCTGTACTGTAGTGAGCCAGGAGAAACCTGGGACAGCTTACCCAGACTTGATGGAGGACTCATCTCCTCTGGTTGGTGAGGATCCTCATCCGCGCCGTTAACTGTCGGCTTAAATAAAACGTACACATTATTTACACTATACTCCTGGTGTTGTTTTTGGTATTTGACGTCTTCAGTAATGCAGTCTGGCGACATTGACTCTACCTCTGGTAATGACACATGACCACCTGAGGCCTTGGGCTGTTCAGCAACGCAGCCTGGAGCAGCCCAGTCTGAAACATAAACAATAAATATCAAAGTGTTATGCCTCTGCATCAGTGGTTCTCAACCAGTCTGACTCCAGGTGGTCATCAGATAAATCAGTGGTTTTCAACCAGTGGTCCGGGGACCACCAGTGGTCCTTGAGAGGGTTCCAGGTGGTCCCCAGGTGACCAATGGAGAGTTGGTAACCAACCAACCAACCAACCAATCCTTATAGGTTTTTAACTCTTGAGAGCGTAAAATGAAACCAACCAACCTGTTTCATTTTACGCTCTCAGGAGTTACATTACTGTTAAACAGCTGCATTACTTCATTTTCCAAGAAGAAGTCTAAGAATAGTTATTTTGATAAATGTTGATAAAAGCATAGAATTGTAGACAAAATCTTATACAACAACAACAAAATATTATTTCGTTTTTGGGTCTGAGAGGCTTAATGTCACCAAATGGTGGTCCGGGGCTCAAAAAACAAATAAATAGTGGGCCTTGAAATGAAACTGGTTGAAAACCACAGAGCTAAATGAGGGAGACTTGGTGGTCCTATAGAGCTTATGCGCATGCATAAAGTGAGTGGCAAATCGAGTGGCAAAGTGAGTTTGTTAAACGTTGTTTAATGCAATCAGACAGGCCTTTCTGTTTGGTTGTATATGGGCTGTCAATCAGATAGGCCTTTCTGTTTGGTTGTACATGGGCTGTCAAGGCCAGCCCCAGAACGTAGTTTTTTTTGCTACTCAGAAGGTGTTCATGCATAACTTCTGGGTATGATGATGATGTCACACGCATACCCTCTATATGCTATGGTACGGTACCCATCTATGATGGTAGCACATAATTACAGCATGGAATTGTGGACACAAAATTGTGCTTTAGTTTGGGGTCTGAGAGGCTAGATCTAAATCTCATAAAATGGTCGTCTGTGTCTCAAATGCCAAATAAATAATAGACCTTGATTGGTTGAAAACCACTCTACTGTTCTACATAGTTTGAATGACTGCATGCATAATTGCAAAGGTGTGAGAATGGAACACAACTTTAGGTCTTACCTGGAATAAAAAGCTGTATTGCCCTGTGATGGCCCATGTCCTGTAATACTTTGAGCAGATCTCCTACTGTGGTGAGCTGCTGTGCCCAGGACCACATCAGCTCCCAGGTAGGACTTTTCCCCCTCGCCTCCACCCTCTCTGTGCGACGCACCTCCAGCAAACTTGGTACAATGCGTGCAGCTGAAGAAGTCGTGATTATATTGTTAAATGTTCTGAGAACAAGATCGCAACAAATATAGCCTACTAGTACAAAGACTAAGCCAACCACAAGACTATCTAAAATTCAGAAACATTCTGATATCATCATAATACTTTAGATCTGACCCAGATCATAACCACATCGCCGGGCGATCTGCAGGATGCGAATGTTATTTTCTTTTCATGTTTAAGACCAAAACTCCGCAAATCACAAATACAGGAAACATTGAAATCATGAATGCCCCCTTCCTTACCTAGTTCACGCCATCCAAGTCTATCATCTCCGGCTCCACTGTCCAATATCTCACAGAAAGTTTTCATCAGGCTGGGTGGCACATCAAAAAGCCGAGTGTCCATGTTGACAGCAGCAGATTGCATCGCATATGATGATATGTCTGAAATGTATTTGAACTGTCTGTCTGTTCTGACTGTCTTGTCTGATTGACTGAGTGAGAGTGGAATCGTCATCCCATGCCCCGGAGGGACGTTTGGCATGTATTGGTCGCTCTATGGATTGGCTAGTTTAGTAGTTGGTTGCTAAGCAGCCGTTCTAAAAAAGTGTTTCTCTAAAATGTGAATTTTGGGGTCCACTTCAAATCAGTGCTGGAAAAAAGTACCCTACGTTTTTCCTTTTTTAACAAATAGAAAAAGTGCATAGTGCATTATAAAAGTATTAATACCATTATGCAGAAATACTCAGTATTAAGTATAGTATGTATAGGTTAAAGTGACTAACCCCTTGAACCCTGAGCATTCGTATGTATATATTCTTTAGATTTTTTTTTTTTTTTACATTATTCACAACTTTTCTTAAACTGATTAAATTGATTTTGAACTAATGAACTAATGGAACCCATCTATAACCCATCTAGAACCTATGCCCCTTTTGAGAACCACTGCTATATCGACCCATTTACCATGTTTTTGTCAAGTGTGAAAAGTTGTGTAGGCTACTGACTCTGAGTATTAATTTTGTACATGGATGGAGATGGAGTTTCAACAAAAGGTTAATGGAACTGACACTGTCCACCCGGCCTATGGGATCTATAGACATGCACCAGCTGAATGTACAAAGTTGCACATTCAGGAAATACCCCTCTGTATTCTGTAATGATGGTGACGAGTCTGACGACGAGCCAGTCTCTTCAATATATACTCTAAGGCCAGTCTAGGCAATTTGCGCTCATTCCTTCTATAAATAAACCGATCATATTTTAGCCATTTTTTGATGTACATCACGAAAGGTTCAAATTAAAAACAAATGACCTGACTCCAGACCTGATTATTTAGTATAGATGTAGTCATTTATCCACTTCATTAATGATTTATTTTATTTATGATGATAGTGACCATAAACTATCTTCTAACAAGAATTGAAATGTTTCAATTAAATAGTGATGAAATGCAGGCATGTAAAAAGTGCCGAATGCAATAGGCTTGTTTCTGTTGTAGGCTTCTTTTAATTTGTATTGTTTGAGAAGCTAGCTAATTGATTAGTTCACACAAGAATTGAATGAAGGTGTGGCCCGCGTGCGTCAAAGTGAGCTTGTAGATCAGCTATTTTCACAGGGGTTGAGGCTGTGAACAGATCTGACGGGTGTGTACAGTATTAGTGTGAATTTGGGGGTCCTTGACATGAAGGTTTGTGAACCACTGGTCTATATGAATACTGAGTCAAATGTGCTTCACATGGGTGCATAATGTGCATCCCTTAAAATTGATTATATGTAAGAGTATGAATTGGATATTATGTGGACGCACAACATGTATGCAGGCATTACCCACTAGGTAAACACACATGGTTCCAACATGAAATGGCCCATTTGGATACCACCTAAGACCCAGTTATAAACCCACATAAACCCATATGGGCTAACACGGCTAATTGAGCAGTTGAGACGAATAACAGTCTAAGTCCATATTTTAATCTGACCGCTCCCCGAAAAGGCCTAGATGTCCTGACTCCATATCTATCATTTATACATCATGGAGCAATAGTGTGGACTTAAG
>OOFJ01031541.1:0-10377 GCA_900323375.1 Benthosema glaciale
GTTGGGGCATGCCAGCTGATTAACCCTTTCTGGGCGGGAAGGGAACCCCTGTTGGTGTTTTGACTATTATGTTATGTTTTAGCTATTGAAAAATAGCAGATCTACAAGCTCATAGCGTGTGACCGAGTGGCGCGCTACGAGCTTGTAGATTGTGACAATGTGGCGCAAATGTTTGAATATATTCTTTCAGAGTGAAAGTTCTTAACCCAAATCTTTGCTTCTGAGGTGTCTCTGGAACAACATATATTCAGATGGGGGTCGGCGGCCAATTACATATATATATTATATATTTTTAGTGGTCCTTGACATAAAATATGTTTGAGAATGACTGACAGAAAACTGTCAGATTTAGAAGGCATTTGTAGAATCGTCCTCAGGTCTAAACAGGTTAAACAGGCTTCCTGGAAAGAGATGCAAATGACCGGGCACGTTGAGGGATAGACAGGACAGCGTGTTCCTTCCCACCCCGGCCCGGACGAGCAGCCTTGGCTAGCGATTTAGCCCGGGACGTATTATATTATGGCAAAGGAGGCCCGACTAAACTGACTCATAAGTAATGACCTGCTTGACATCATAAACCGTTCCTCTGGGTGCGCTGAATGACGCTGGCTGACAGGGTTGAGTCGTTGAGCGGAGGAGGGGAAGGAGGGGGATGGTCGGTTTGGCTGTGCTGTGCGGTTACAGCGCTGCTTCTAAATCAGCGGCAGACAGTGCATCAAATGAAGTCAACTAACCCTCTCTTCGTATGACTTGAAACAGCTCCATACATCACGCCAAAGTGACAAAGTAATCAAGGGGGGAGGGAGGAGGGTACCAAGGAACCGGCGCTGCTAACATCCAGATTTACCACAGCAACTCTCCCTGCCAGTTGCCCTCCAACGCCAAGAGGTTAAACACTCAATCCCCTATATATACTGTACTCTACGCAAATGGCTGAACATGTTGCAATGTGACGTGTTATATTTTTGCCAATAATGGCCCCACAATATGGATGCAAGTGTTTAAAACGATAAAGCAATGCAGGCGACCGCCTCAAAGGACGTGTGGCCAGCTCAAAAACCAAAACAGTTGCACGCTCAAATCCATCAGAGGGGAGGGGAAGGGAGCCAAACAAAATCTGACACTGTCTGTCAGGGCCTTCTCTACCATTATATTCATGAGGTGCATCTGCACAGATGAATATTCAGAGGCTGCTTGCCCCGTCATTCGCTGCCATTCATTCCCTACTCTTCCCTCTGACATTCAGACTCATCCCACTCTGCTCTTCATTGTTGCTGACATACTGTTGTAGGTTGTTTGTTTACTGTGTAAAGTTCAGTTTACTAGGAGATTGTAATGACTATGAGGCTTCAATTAATATGCAAGGTTGAACAAAACCAATGCATAGTGATAGTTTTTGAAACACATTATTAGTTGTGACCATGGTGAGTTTAAAATCATGCTGAGTCATGCATTCCCAAAGACACACAAAGCACACAGCAAAAACACAATTGGGCCTTTTCCTTAGCCACAATTTTTGGGCTACAATTTATCATCAAAGCTCCTCAGTGAGCAAGTCCTGCACCTAGTGTTGCCATTTAAATATCTTCAATATATCACATTTTTTGCTGCCTTCACACAGCTTAAGCAAACCGTCATCACTACTAATGCAAATTAGGGAGATAAACCACTGCTCCAGACAAGCTCTGAATACATCTGGACAAGCCACTAAAGCACTAAAACATCTTCATGAATGGGAAATGTCTGTGCCTGTGGTCGTGGAACACCAATATAATACACACATAAATCACGTAGTGCGTGCTACGATGACATTATGGTACCTGGGTAAAGTTAATGAAAAATATTTTTTTTTTATTAGGGTCAAAGATTACATTAGTTTACCTGTTCATTTAATTATCTGTCAATTACTTTCCTAAAAAAAACATAGAATGTATAGAATATTTGATATGCAAGGAAATGTAGTGGGGCAGTTAAGTGTAAACTAAAAAACTACAAATTCCAGTTTTGCTGTCAACAATACGGTGATTATTATCGACGTATCTGAAGTTTGGCTGCACAATCTGTCACACTTTATAGGTTACACTAAATATTGTTTTAACTTTGGCTATGAAATGATTTTTCTTACTATGAAGCCGCACAATTATTTTAGGTCAACTCATAAATTAGAATACAACATTTCTATTTGTTTCATGACACAAAACACACCATGATTCCCATGATGTGATTTATGGCATATACACACTGCTTTACGATTCATTTGAAAGCATAAATAAATATGAAATAATACAGTCTCTGAAGTCTGAACTGTAATGTCAGGCCATTCATTTCATTTCTTGACAAGCTACTAAACGTGACCTTTTGGCAGAAGATTAAATTACTTCTCTTGACTCCCCACCTACCCGTTTGAGGGGCAGCAACCTCTGTCATCCTCGTACACAAAATCCATTACTGTTCTCTGGCAAAATGACAGCGAAACATTTGACATACTGGGAAAAGAAACAGATACTACTGTAGATTTATATTTTCCCCCAGATGATAAAAATCAACAGGGGGGGACGGGGGGACATGCCATTCCACATGCAGTGAAACCTTTGCCACATGCCTGTTCCCCTGAATGGGAATAACGGGGAAATTTATGCTCCGTTGAACGCAGAAAATAGTTCATCTACACGCTCACAACGTGCCACGGATGCGAAGCCTTGTGAGCTTGTAGATCGGCAATTTTCGGCGTGTGACACCGTAGTACGACAAAGTATACAACTATACATGTTACGTATACATACATGACAGTTTTATTTTTTCCTTCTTCTTACAAGCTCAGGGAAGATTTTCTAAATGAAACACCCATGTCACAACATCACCATTCACCAGTTGATTACGGTTCTCTCCCTGGGTGTGTCATATGTGTTTGTGGCGCACATAGGATGACACAGCAGCACATCAAGACAAGGTTATGATGGATGTTCCCCAGACAGGGGCAGGTGCAGAGAACTGGCGACAGTGCCACGGCCAATCAAACTAACAGTGCTCTAGACGGCATGACGCCTCCACCGGGTCAATTTGTCCCTCGGCTCTGAAAATAAAATGACCTCACTCCACCACACACCAATAGCAGGACACTATAAATGTCCTCTGCAAAGCAGAGCTTTAATATTAGTACATTAAATATGTAAATGATCCAAATCCAAGTGTTTCAAAGCCTCTGTTCACCTATTAAATTCAATAAGATTCTTTCCCACCATGATGTGACACGCAACTTATTCAGAGTCCCATTGACTTGGGTTGGTGTTGTCAGTAAGGAATGGACGGACATCATGAAAGTCACCATGTCCAGATCTAAGAGCGCTAGAGCGCTTAGTGAACTGGCTTATCTATCGTAAGTCATGTCTACGGAACATGTCTGGATCATCTCATCACTGAGGAAAACAACCAGCTTTTATTATCTGTTAGTCTACTTTTTTTCCCTCTTACTCATTTTTTTAAAGAGTAGAAATTAGCCTCACAGTGGCCAGATGCGAATCTGCCAGTGGCAAAAAAGAAAGTGTCATCGGCGGACGCTGCCGGACAATGTGATATCAATCTGGCCAAGAACCGAGGCTATATAAATTATAAATTGCCCAAGTGTTCTGTGTGTTGGTATCTCAGATCATTTGAATCGGTTTGCCGTGCATGAATAACCAAGTCAACCAGTTAATAACCAGTTGTTAGCAGTGGGTGCCTGCCTTTATGACGCTTCACTGGTTACTGTAGTTAGAGAAAGAATAGCCTGAGCTAGCCTGCCTGCAGACTGGCCTAGAGAGGCGGGTGGGTCGCGGCTCAGATTTTCGCACGCCCTGATTGGATCTCACCGACCTGCCCGTCAGCCCTGGCCCCTCCCCCTTATTATTTTTGGTCAATGAAACCGTACTGCAAATCATAGAATGCACACTCACTGTCTCACGATATATACGATATCTCTGAAAAGGCATATCGTGGAGACATTGTATATTGTCTTGAAGATATCTATCAACATATCGCCCACCCCTAATTTAGATAATGCTTAAAGTGTTTAAACATGTTTGACCACATCTCTCTTGGCAGCAGCAGCAGCAGCAGCAGTGGCAAAGCAGCTGCAGACTGGAACCTGGAATCAAGCCGCCTGCTTCCGAAATATAAATGTACGATATTGATCGACTCACATTTAACTTTAACACATATGCCAATCTGAATCTAATCCAGTGTCCAATTCCAGGCATCCATTCCATATATCACACCATGTTGCAGCAGGAACAACAGAATCACACTGCTGGCTAATGAGCCATCTGTACACTGTCTTTGAACCAAGCCGTTGTGAGAATCCACTAACATTGGTTTTATGGTACCTTCTGCTGGGCAATCTAAGTGCCATGATTGGATACCTAATGTTTCATTAGTCTGGACGACATCCTTAAACCATGTGTGTGTGTGTGTGTGTGTGTGTGTGTGTGTGTGTGTGTGTGTGTGTGTGTGTGTGTAGTATATCTATGTATATCGGGTGCTCACCTTATTGCAGTACAAATGCAATGCTGTGAAGTCCCATTTCTTGGCATGTGCAGCATTGTATTTCAATATTGTGTTCTGTAAGAAACAGAAATTGAGTTTATAAAGATATTGCCATTTGCAATCAAATGCACATGAGTCATTATTTTTCAGTTGAATTATAATATTTCTCTATAGTAAGAAAATCACTAATGGTTTTGAAATATCCAAATTGTCAAATGAAAAAAAGGGGGTCATCTTTCCTCATATCGTTTCTGGGATTATGGTGCCACCTTATGGCTGCATCTTGCTACAACAGCCATTTGTCACAGTTCTCATCTTCTTAGTACAATTAATTCAAATAAAGCTAAGTTAACACTCAAGTGATGACATTTTGATGCAAGATTACCGGTTGGGTGTGACGTTGGTGAAACTTACCTTCACATCTTGTGAGCTTGAAAATATCTCCGTCAAAGTTTCCTGGATCAGTTCCCATCTGCTCTGACTTTCCATTTCCATTGTTTCCTGTAAAAGCACCATAATCAATGTCTGCATTTACATTAAAATAAAAAGGTAAATCTTTACCTTACCCAGACACTCATAATACATTCCATAATGTGGTTGCTGCTTGTTTATGACTAATCTCTTCAAGTTCACACTGAGTCTATAACCAGGATATAACCTACTGTATAACAATTCAATATGTTTTGTTGATGAATTCATTAGATGCAGATGAAGGCCTACTGAATGATGTCGTAGCATGTACTGTATGCCACAATTATAACTTGTGCATTTTATGGACACTGATGGGCAAACCTACATATTTTTATTTGGCTGCAGCCTGCACTCAGTCTTATGCTTGATTTATATACTAGTGTAAGTGGCTGCATGCCGTGTGCACTTCGGCATGTTGTGCACTTGTAGATCTGCTATTTTCTGTGTGCAACACTGGCAGACAACTAACTACTGTTTAAGTATGAATCACCCTCTTCAGTGGGCAAGCTCTGCAGGCAGCTGTGTAGGCACCCTATAGGCTGGAACGAATTTTCCATTGAAAAAATAATAATAATAGCACCCAGCTTGGTGGAAAGGTTACAAATACCTAATAGAACATACATCACAAGCAGCCAGTTGTGAATATATCGTTAACAGTTTAAAAATACCTGTTAGAGAATAGATATAATGGCCTGATTATAGGACTATATTATGAATTCTTTATGAACGTGAATAGACGTTGTAGATACAACGTAGGTGAGGCTTGATTATGAATGTGTTATGAATGAGTGTCAAGTTTATGTAAAGCGGCAGTCCGTTTCTTTGTACTCTGTGACGCAACATGACATATTGCAATAATGATGGGAGAGTCATTTTAGGCCTATCCAGGTATAGAGGGACTTATTTGTATCTAATTGTAGCAGTACAAAATGGAGGCCACCATCAACACGGAGGCCAGGCCATCGAATTATTAGGTGAGCTACTATGCATTCGATGTCATTCGACGTCAGAACATACCTCGTTTACCACTGCAAACAAATTCCTGGTGGAACAGGGCATCTTCACGTGAACGTCATCCCAGGTGTCCTGGAACGTGCTGGGATATGGAACTGGAACTTTGCCATTTTGAAGAAGGTCTGTCTGTCAAGTGTGGATATGCAATGCAAAAATAAAACAAACAGCACACATGAGGGATGTTATGTGTTTACAAGCTGCTCTCTCTTTTTTTCGTTCAAAATATATAATACTGCAAATATTACAATTGTAAGAATTAAGTTCACTAAACAGTGAACTGAATGACCTGGTGATCTATGATGAGTATATATGTAGTCATTTTATGACAAGTTGGAGGTCAAGAAATTTTATAGGAAAAGGGAGTTACAATCTCCAGAGAGGGAAGTGCACTGGATGAGTGACTATTTACAAAATTGTTAGTAGTCATCACATCAATGGACCATTGGTCGAGAAACAGTGGGATGTATCATGTGTACACATGGGATGCATAGCAGTGTTACAAAAGCACAAATCTCAGCCCATGCCATGTCCCCACCCAACACAACAGTGGTCCCCCGGTTAGTCAGGGTGGTGGTCCCTCGTTCACAAAGAAAACCTCCTGCAACAGTAATATAAAATGAAAGTAAATGTTTGTACTACTTCTTAGTTCATATTCATATCTATTGGTGAATCTAAAGAGCTATTGAAAGAGATACAGTTCAAACAATTGAATTGAGTTACTGACTGAAACCAATTCATTAGTGGTTTTTAAAAGGGATAATGTTGTCTGGTCCTAACCGCTACAAACAGATTGTGAATTTTCCTTTGGGGGCAATTATTGTGTAAATACTTAATTCAGGCTTTGAGGACTCTTTATACCATAAGTGCCATAAGGAGTAGAAAGTGTTCAAACCCTTATCATGACTGTGTGCTGGCCAGGAGAGTCCCTCAACTCTTGAGTCAACCGAGGTAGGGGTTGGCCACACGCTGGCATTCTTCTAAGCTCGCCGATGGGGGTTCCCAGCCATGTGGCATTTGGCTCATCATCAGAGACATCAGGACTTCCTGCGCCTCCGCCGCCTCGTTCCTCTGGAGAATCCTCATGACTGGCACGTCGTCTGCCAGCTGAGGAGGAGGAAGAGGAGCCGCCTGAAAAGAAGTCTGTTATTTTGCGTTTGCCAGGGCCCTGCTTTAATTCCGCTGCGCATCTCTCCGGCTTCTGCCAGGGCTGACTGTCCCCCGGAACGTCTTCCTCCACCCCCTCCTCCTCATCGGAGGATGCCGAGACTGGGTCGACCTGCTCGCGGTCCTGTGGTGGTGGAGTTAGAGGCTGGGTATCTTCATCCAGGTTAAAGACGTCAGGCTCTTCTTCGGGGATGTTCTGGCCGCTCTCTGTGTCCGGACAACGTGCTGCTGGTGCATTCGAGGCGCATTCGGAGCCGCCTGCTGCTGCGTCGTGGGTCGTCATCTCGGCATCACTAGAAGAATCGCTGCACGCTTCAGCGCCAGTGCTTAGAACCGTCGTTGGGGGTTTCGTGAGCCAGCTTTCAAGCGTGTTCTTGAGCTTGTGCTGCTGTCTGGGGCCCAGTCTGTGTTGTGAATCCTTAGGAGTTCGGACGCCACGCAGTCCCGCTTGTCCACTCTTGGACCGCTTATCCATTTCTGCCGGTTCTTTGTTGTTCTCTCTCCGTATTTGATCGACCGTATCGTTATCTGTGCTCGGAGTACATAAACGCAGATGTTATTTTGCTGTGAATATGTATATGACATGTATTTTTGTACAATTTAGGCATTTACTGTAGCAGACGCTCTTAATCCAGAGCGATTTACATAAGCATGAACAAAACAAAAACATGTTAATACATCGTATACAAAGTAGCTAAAACAATGATTATATATATATATATATATATATATATATATATATATATACTATGTTACTGAGCTGGTAATAATGTTACCTTTGAGTGATGGTAGAGATCTCTGGGTACCCAATTCAAACTTAAATCTCTTTGCAAGTGGCTCAAAGTCTGTGAATGCAGTCATTCTGCAAATGGAGAAGAGTTCATGGGAAAGATTTATACCATTATTACTTGGGATTCATAAAGCTGCTTTAACAAACACAGGCAAGGAAAGGTAGAACTATGCGTTGAAATGACTATGAAATGACTAAAAACTCAATACTCACAATACAACCGGACTTAACACCACCACTGAGGTCTGCTGCTTTCCAGAGCAGAACTTTAGAAGTCGGATGAGTCCACGACTGTTTGCAGCCATACATGAAACCATGCAGTTGTACAGATGCGTTATATCTAGCTACAATTATTACACTATGTGAGTATGTGTAGAAGATAAGCACATTTGTAAGTAAAGTGCTGACTGTTTTGACTGTCTATCTAATGTTTAATTAAGTTATAGTTACTGACTGCAGCATGCTATTGTTATTGTGGTAAATCAAAATATCCTTCACAGACTCCTGTCATATTGAACTTTACATTGCCAAGCAAGCACGACACATACACGCACACACCACTAGCAAGCAATAGCTGGCGATAAGCTAACGAGTGTGCAATGTTTTGTTAAATTAACATATTCGATAAAACGTTGAGCCTAAAAGTGCAGTATTTTAAGAGCTGTTTAGGAATCAAAAATCATCACAGAAACAAAACAACACAGACACCGGTGCACGACTGACTGACGTCATTTCCGGGTGTGTGTTCGTTCAACTCTCTCGAAGTATCGCGATGTTTTCTCATCCCCCTCTCCCTTCTCCAAAAAAAACATTATACATAAATTAGACAATATGAATAATACAATAGTAATAATACTTCCAGTAACCTGTACTATCCTGATAGTCAGTCATGAAGATGTTCTATTTATAGTAACAATGAATAGAATAAGCTATATTTTCTTTATTATTATAATAATATTAAAATACAAGCTTTTCATTGTCAATCAAATTTACATGTATAGGTTGACACATTTTAATTTTGTGAATGGAAAATTATGTTGTCAGACAAACAGTCAAATACTACTTATATTATTTCTGGATCTACCTGTTTGACCAGAATGTCCACATCCCATATTCATCATGTGACTCACCTGAGCTGTGGGGGGAAAAAAAGAAAAGAGAAAGAAAGAAAAGAAGCAGGTAGGCAGGTAGCCACATAGACACAAGTACCCAAGAAGGCAGGTTACAGCAGGTAGGCGTAGGCTACATCCTGCTTCTGGAAGATAATAAGACATCTGTGTGGCTGTCCAGCTAAATGGACATACTGGAACTATAAGGAATCGATCATGGTGAAAACACATTTTACATTCACTGCTGCTGCCTTTTTGCTTTGCTCCATCGCAACAGTTTACAATCAAGGTGAGATGATACTATATTTGTTGTTTATTGTTGTTCAGTGTTGATGAAGGAACTGCATGGTTCATCTGAAAACGTGCTGGAAAATTACTGATCGATTTCTGTATTGTTTATGTCCATGTTGTATGTGCGAACTTCTGCGAAGCCATGGTGATGTATCTTAAAGCCACGTTTTGTTCATTCATGTTTTGTTGTGAATTAATTTGCCATGCATTTGGTCCTTTTTATGTTTTGAAAGTCAACGCAACGAACGAGCTAAAGCTTCACTTGCATCTAATGATAGACGGCTGGCCCCCCTGCGGGCCAGTTATAATTATTAAACGTGTCCCAGACAAACCTATCCCTGTCTGTCTGATCAATCATCATCATCATTATCTGTCATTACTGGATACATATTGATAGGCTACTGATGACTGATTGTTGAGATGTTCATGCATGTTGACTGGGAAAAATAGCCAATCGAATGTTAAGTTTGTTTTTATATGAGGATCAAGCATTATGCAGGTATGCATGTGGATATGTAGGCCTATTATTCTTATTTGTAATGATTAATTTAATAGGGCCACAATGGAAACAAGTCCCCAGGGCTTTTTTGTGTTATATCCCTTTAGCCTAATTGTACCTCGTGCTGTTTACATTTCTTCTGAATAATACGTATTCAAAATCAATCAATTAATCAAGCAGTGGCTAAGTAGTATAAAAATCACACCATTGGTGTGAACTGAGTGGTGCCGTGTGTACTCTGTATTGGTGAAACAGCGCCCCCTGTTGGTACGCTAAACATAGTTAGGGACGGACGGAAATAGTTGGTACTCTAAACATAGGGACAAAGTCAGGCCTTGGAGTGGTTGCACTGCACTCAAAAATGAATCCATTGCAATGTGTGTTGCTTTACTTTTCAGAAACCTCCAGTGGCAAGCCGTTTTCATCTACATTGTCCAAGCACTCGATTGTTACACCTCAAATCATCCATAGATGGACAAGGAGTGCTTCAGAAAAGGTGTGTGTGTGTGTGTGTGTGT
>OOFJ01031581.1:0-12500 GCA_900323375.1 Benthosema glaciale
ATATATCATACATTTTTAATGCTTATTATTATATTATGCTCACGCTTATTAGTTATTTAATTGATGGCCTTCATGCCCTGGCACTCGGCCTCTGTGCCCTCAAAAAATGTACCACACTAAAGGCCAAGTGGCCTTGCCCCTAAAATGATGAAATTCCAGGCCTGCCCAGGGTCATAAGACATTGGCCAAATCCACATGGCTGACGTGTTTATATGGTCTTTTGAATGTTACAGTGAGGGATAGTTGCGTTCTAGGGGTGTTCCAGAGTAGTCGTGCTGATCAAGGAGGATACATTGCTTTTGTGATGATCATATTACTCAATATTAAAACCAACTCCTCAGACAGCACTAACTCGAGGATTAGCAAGATATTAGCTCATAATTTACAGTACCACTACTTATGTACATCATCATCATCTCAACAATTTTCTTGTGGTGAGAGCAGCACTGGAAGATAAATACATCTCACACCGCACTACATATCACACATCTGTCAACCACTGACTAGGCATCAACTATACAGAAGATTCAGCCACTGCATCTTGATACAAATAAATGACTGTTGTCAGCGTCTCAATCATCGTCAGAAGTCGCCAGCAATCTCTGAAACTCAGTTTAACTCGGCTACAATTAAAAGCTCTGCAGTACTAGGCTTCAAATTGTTTCCATCATGCTTTTAGAGCCAGTTATTCTCTAGAATTGTTGTCAATATAAAGTGTCATACAAGTAATTCTGACAAACTATGAAAAAGTAACGTCTTCAGTATTCATAATACTAGTGAAATATACTAGAAGTAAAATAGGAATCTCTCAAGAGTTTTCTGTCTGCATACTGCAGTACTTTAATACATACTTATACAGTATTGTTTATAGTAAATAACTGAATTACTATGTCATTTACGTAGCAAAAAGCATGCTGAATAGAACAAATGTCACTTTCGGTGACAATAAAAATCATTTACCTTTGTCCGTGGATCATCTCTAATGCCTGATTTATACTTGGCCGTGTGCTGTGTCGTGCACGGGAAATGGCCAATGATCACAACACATCACACCGTGATGCGTTGTGACCGGTGTACAAGTATAAATTATGCATTTAATGTCTGTGATCTATCTACAAAGGCATTGGAAAAACTTAGGCATCTAAATCAATAAAGAGAAGAGTGATTACCTAAAACTGTTGAATACAGAAAAGGGAAAATCAAACCAATATATGTACAAATATCTGACCACTCTCCTAAAATACCACCTGGAGGAGGCATGACAGACTGTAATAGGGGGTCTGTAATAATGTACCAAAATTGTCTTTTTCTGTTCCTATGTGCTATCATGTATACTATCTCTCTTATGAGAGAGAGAGGATGAGAGAGCAAGAGAGAGAATGGCTTGAGGTCTAGTTTGTAAAGGCTAATTCATGCTTTGACAAAAAAGTGCAGTGTGACTTTTTGAAAATGTCAACAGAAAATATGCTGCTGGGCGCTCATGGGGGCGCATTGGTAAAGTGCCTGCCCACCGCCGCAGAGGTTGTGGGTTTGAATCCACCATGGTGCATCTGGCCTTGTCGAGCGCCTGCACGAATGCAATTGGTGTTCAGGGGAGGGAAGCCGGACAGGGAGGGTGAAGACGGTCACTGCACGCTCTCTCCTGCGGGCTGGGGTGGCAACTGTCAGCAGGGAGTGTTGGGCGGGAGTAGTAGTAGTAGTAGGACAAAGGCTCTACTGGTAGGTGAGTCACTACGATACAACACAGGGGGAGGAACCAATTGGCATATTGACTAATTGTGGAGAAAAAGTGGTAAAAATGTCATTAACAAAATAAATTGTGCTGATGTGACACACCCCAACATATTTTCACCAAAGCATAAGGTAGGATTAAGAGGACCAGCTGATCCATGATGACCTGATAGGCTTTGGTGGGAACTGGGAAATGTGTGCTCAGTATCTGTCCACCACTGTTAGGCTCAATCCCAATGAATACAAAATAAATAAATACTGAGTTAATAAAACTAAAACTAAAACACAGTTGAGTGAACGGCCTTTTGACAGAAGTTGGCTTTCCCATTTCAAACAAAGAATTCTGTCCGTATGTTCTGTAGCACAGTGATAGTTTGACTGGATTTCGTCCAAAGAACAATTCGATAAAAATAACAACGAATCAAACAAAAACGTATGCTGATGACATGATGCTGTTCTGTTATCATTACAGACCCATGGCTAATGGCTATGCCATGGATGTGGACATGGCTGTGCAATATAAATTGTAAATCAGTTTAAAAGGTTTCAACAAGATAAAACATTGTTTCATTCATTCAGTCCATGGCTTAGGGAGCATGCAGTGTTGTGAAGGAATGTTTAAATAATAAACCTCTGGACATTATTGATATTAGTCCCAGATGTTTGTTTTTTTTGGTCACATTTTGTTGTGAGAAACAGTTGTTTTACTTTTACAGTATGGTTACAGTGTGACTTCCACTAGCCATCAAATCTGTCCTATACCAAGTACCCATCACTAGCCAGAAGTAGATACTAATGGCATCTCTTCTCATGTACATCATAACCATGTTTGCTCTGACATATAGCCCTTCAACCTGGTTAAAGCTCCCCATGAAAAACGACAGGAAAGTCGTAGTGGATGGTGCAAATAGTTTATCTTCCACGTGGAGGGAGTGGACAACAATATTGTTTACAGCAATGCATGTCATACAGTGGCTCCTTAAAGAAATAAAATGTTCCCTTAAGTTAGGAAACACTACATGGACAGCTACTAGTTATGTAGCCCGAGTAAAGAAAGTGTGGCCTGACATGATTATAAGCTTTTCTGTCTGTATGAATTCCAGTCATGACCTTACTAAGACTCCAGCACACAGCCACATGTCAGACAACACATTTATTTCTTTTCAGCAAGAGTTATTTTCTTTTTTTTTTATCATCACAAAAGGCATATACTATTTTCTCTGTATGTTACTTGTTATATATTTATATTTATATATTTAATATAGAAACAAAAATAAAAAATAAGCATACATTACTAAGACTGAAGAATATCAGCAAAGGGCAATGTAAACCATGGTCCATCTAGTACATGTGATAGGTACGGTAGCTTGCCCGTTCCCAACTCGCCCACAGTAACAGATTTGCATAGGCAAAAATGGGATTAGCCCTTAGACAGTGGATTTCCTGAATTCTTTATATAGATTTAAAAATCTAGTTCAACTCAAAAATGTGAAGGAAAAAAAAAAAGAAACAGAAAAGAATGTTGACTAGGCTAATCTCTCTTCAAACCCTCTCATCAAATACATATTCATTTTTCTGTGCACATGTTTTTCTTTTGTTTACAGTGTTAGGCTTCAAGTAGATCTAAAAACAATTTGTACATTGACAACTAGATGTGAAATAAATTAACTATTACAACCAGGCTCAGAGGCAGTAACAATAAGGGAGACAGAGCAACTGAATAGACCCAACTCAAAGAATTTAACAAATAATCCAAAAACAAAACAGGATAATGTGGCGTGTGCTAGCCAGTATCAGTGATATGAGTGGATGTAATGACAATGACATGTATAATGTAGGGGTGGTGTAGTACTCAGAACCAAACAAACAGCAAAGAAACATGCGGTGCTGGTCTGCTGGATGAGAGGGAGATACTGTTTATGACTGAGTGGACCATATTATCTGCTATGGGATACACTGGGCCCAGGTGAATCCCATAAGCACTGACCATACCTGCCTCCAACCTGCTAATAGACAGAGGTTACGCCTACATGATTACGTCATGTTGTTAGCTGGATGCAAAACAAAAGGGATATTGGATTGGAGGCAAACATGGAGTAGCAAACTTCTTTGGTTGTAGGCGTGTGAATGGCCTACTGAACATGCCATGTGTTGCCGATCATCGCATATAAACCGCATCGCCAGTCTTTTGAAAGTACATGTAGGAAAGCATGGATTTTTCCAAACAAACACACACATGCACCATTTTCATATCCGTACTAGAGCCAGACTGGATCAGAAACCTGCAAAGCCAATTGATCAGTCTAACCACATAACAGCCGCCCCCACTGCCAGTCAAAAGAAATCGAAGACAACTATGGTTAAATACGATAAAATATTAAAGGATTGGACTCAGGCAATCATCAGAAATGCTTGTATTTCTAGCACACACTTAAAATAAGTATGGATAATTGTCTAAAGGTTTGTCATGCCCATACATCAAAAATCTATTCGTGAACTAGGAGAAAAATAGATGTCTCATAATACAACCCATTAGCGCATGATCTGTGCCAGGTGTGTGTTCTAGATTCTAGAAGACTGTTATTGATTGCATGTTGGCAACATATAAAAGCAAACAAAATTGATAGGCAGCGTTGGCATTCATGTATTGAGTAGCTAATGTGTTCAGGTAATGTTTTGCCTCCACTGACTCCACAGCCACAGAAAATGTCCTAAAAATGGGTACGGTCTACCAAGAGATATCTCAAATGTGCAAACAACAATTAACCAAACTTACAACAAATAATGATGAAAATAAGCATTAGAAAATTAACCTGTTCCAGGTCTGACTCCCTTCCTGTACTCCTGCTTTGCCAAATCTCTTTACCTCCCCGCAACTTTGTTGACTGAAGAAGCATTTTAAGAGAGGAAAAAAGGGAGCAAGAACAAAGGCACCGATGGCAACAGGTAGAGCAAAGTTAAGAACAGCAGCAAAAATGAAAATAAACTAAGATCATGGGGAAAGAGGCAAAGCACCCGCCACTATACATAGTGGACCCCTTGATATGATGGGTATTCAGACAGTACAACTGAAAAAACAAAACAAAACAAAAGAACAAAAAAGAAAAACGAAATAGAGGCCAGTGCTTTCAGTGATTGATCAGCAGCACACTGCTCTTTGATCAGGTCATCTGTTGAAATAGGTGGCAAGTCAGGCAAAAAATAAAAAAAATAAATCCAGTTTCCTTTTTTATATTTATCTTATTTTGATGCTTTCAGAGGCATTAATTGTTGCCCGAAAAAAAAAAGAATACGAAAAAAGTGCAGGTAAGTAAAACCCGTTAATTTGTCAGTTCAGGTAAGTAGTAAATCTCTCAAGAACAGATTCCGAGTTACGCTACTGAATCTGTCATCAGGGGCATTCAGAACGTGTATACAATGTTAGTGGGAATGAAAACAAACGCACCCCACCAGAAGAGGGCCTAAAGGCAGAGCAAACGGGCAACATCCTGCTATCCACATTCTGTTTGGGGCTGTCCCCAGAGGCAAATTCAAAAGGAAAACAGGGCAATGCTCTTTCATTTTTTTGCTGATGAATTCCCAGATTGGGCAAGTAGCAATACCGGGCTTTGTTTTTTTGATTATTCCGCTGTGATCGTTGGGAGACATAGGGGAGTAGTAGGGGAGTTTAAACACTTCTGCGCCAAGAGATTCAGCATTTGATTAATGGCCTGCTCCAATTGCCTTGGTCATGAATTGGAAACTGGCAGCCATGGAAACCATCATCCAGCATGCCAACATGAACAATGTAGGTGAACTCTGTGAGAATACCGTATATGTGTAGAAATATCTGTATATTCCTGTACAGGTGACTGATTTTTTAGGGGCCTGTACACGCAGTACCACTATGAAGACCTCGAGGGAGCTCTGTGAATTGCTGAACATACAAATCTGGAAGCCAGGCGATACTGGAAGGACCAGATGGCTCCCCCACATTGAGAAAGCTCCCAATAGTATGAAGAGAGTCCACACTCAGTTCCAGAGCCACATGGAGAACACACAAAACAAGGCAAATCCTGATCGGCTACATGTGATGCCGGTGACTCAAACTAATCACTACTTTGTTTTAACTTTAAGTTAGTATCAATAAGCTGATCTACTGAAGGACTCCAGCCATTCTCTGTCCACGGTGCTGGTGACATTCTGCAAGTTGAGCTGGTAGGTATTTGCAGTCCTTTCTAATTAAAATGAGGTTGGTTTTATTCTATTGTATTATGTTGGTTGGATGGGTCTATCGAACCTGCTTGTGTCTTGGGTTAATTCATTCATGCACAATAGTTTTGTTATTATTTTCATTTTAACAATATCCAGTGGTTTTGATATGCCCTTTGTCCCCTGAATGGTTGTTGTCTAAACTTGAAGCATGCATTTTATCACGGCCGGATAGAAGGCAGCATTGTATATCCAAAACTGCCAATTATTAGAAAATGGGAGGAAATAAGGAACCTTTGTTCCAATAGATTCAATGTAGTTATTTAGTCACAAGCTCTTGTTAATACTTTTTATTGGTTCAATATTTATTAAAACCCACAGACAGAAAAAAAGCTAAAACTGCAGATCTACAAGCTCACACATGTTGTGACGTGACACTGTGAGCTTTCACATCTGCTATTTTTTTTGTTACTTTTGTGCAACATTACCATACGAAGCAGGTAATTCATTTACAAAAAGTAAATTGCCCAATAATAGCAATGATTGGAAACAGCATGGCTGTCATTGACAAGCATGGGTTTGATCCCAGGAGAGGAAGAGTGCCTGGAGTGCTTCTTGGAGGTCACAGAGGACGGTCTCTCACCACGAGCAGACTTGCGATTCCATGAGCTTCCAAAGGACACGTATCTGCCTGGCTTTTCTTCCGGTTTTCTACACAGGTGCTCAATGGAAAATAAGCTCCACCCACGCGGCACAATGCCGCGGAGGCAAGCGTTTCCTGGAAGCTTGCCTCCGCTGCATTGTGCCGCGTGGGTGGAACTTATTTTCCATTGAGCGCAAGTCTAATAAACCGGAAGAAGCCAGCCAGACACGTGTCTTTCGGCCGCCCTTGTCGGCGTACCCACTCTGTGCCCCTCCTCAACTGTAGACAGGAGAGTACCCACTCTGTGCCCCTCCTCAACTGTAGACAGGAGAGTAGCCATAGCTACATCTTCCAGGTACATCTTGCAACAAAAACATAAATTAAAGGGACGGTTTACACATTTCCAAACATTAAAATTCAATATTTAGTCCTTAAGTATTTGTCCTTAAGAAACACTGCGGCTTCTGTTCATGTTTTGGAAGCATGTTTTAGTTATACTTGTATGGGCTCTATATGGGAGCATTTCAAAACAAACAAGTGTTGCCATATACTATTAGTGCATTATTCCCAATCAATTACTGCCAGAATAGGAAGTTATGGTGAAAATATGTTCATGGGTTTTGGGTTAACTTTAGTAAAATACAATTTCTATAGATACATTTTGTCACAAAGCAGCTTAACAATAACATGTTCCTGGAGAATTCTTCTGATTCCCTTCAGATGCCCTCCTCCATTCCACAATTTGCCACATGACACAATTTTGCTTTGTAGCCGGGAGCTTCACCCGGCCATTATTTTATTTTTCAGACCACATTGGTATCTGCAATTATGCATGGAGAACATTTTAAATAATATATACTAATTAAAAACAATTAGTAGATAAATAATCTACAAGTACAATGTGAGGAGTTGTAAGCTTGTTAGAACAAGGTTGTTTATTTGGATTTATTTAAGTCAAATGTCCTCAAATATAAACTGGCAATTTTTCAAACTGATGAACATTGAATTAATTTAATGATTTTTTTGGACATATATATTGGTCAGAACATTGTTAACTGGTGGGCTTGACCTCTCCAAAATCGGGTTTGGCATCAAATCCAAAACACTGCCATCAGACAGGCTATAGTTGTAGTCTTAATGCACTACCTGGAAACAAACAAAGACAACTTTGAATGGAAACCCTGCTGTTGTCTGTGCTCTACTATTGAGTCTGTTCTCATTAAGTTAGTCAAGATATAAAAAGAAGATGGTGAAGGACTTAAGAGACACAGGGCACTGGACAGCTTTCAATATTATTACCCAGCAGCTCTCCTTCACTACTCAATGTGTGGTGTTGCAATTTGCAAATCAAGTTTTGCCATTTACAACATGAACTAGCGTTGTAGCTTCTGCCTCTCATATTACATTTTTAATGGAGTGTTTAACTGGCTGAACAGGTGCAGCTGTCTCCGCATAGTCAAGATGGCCATATCATACAGATTTCTATATTCAAAATGAAATAAAAATGTTTTTCCTACTTTGTGCCTACTACCCCAATGTGCAAACCAAAATTGACCCCCAGGGGTCAAAAACTAGACAATTGACTGGGTTTCAATTCCTCTGCATGCCAACAAACAAAATTAGGCATATTCGCGTTCGTGGATGGGAAGCTGGCAGGGGAGTGCATTCTGTTGCTGCACTACTGACTCCTACAACTAAGGTTGGTGTTTTCAGCAGGGAGCGAAACTGGGAGGGATAGTATGGTCCTCTGGACGCGTTACATTACGCCAAAAATCTGTCTGGCAATACGTGGTTTTCTACCACACCCACCCGCACCCAACACCCACCCGCACCCAACATCAAACAGTAGGGGCAGTCAGTGACAGTACTAAATGAGGGAATTTGCAAAAACTAAACTGGGGAGAATTACAAATAAAAATTGTGAGTACGGTAGTTCAAAAATAAGAGGTAAAAAGAAAAATGCTTACAAAGCAAAACACAGATCCATTTGTCAGCCAAACTACTACTAAAAAAAATTAAATAAATTTGAAGAGGCCCCGTTTGTTACAACCAGGCTCAGAAGCAATAACAATAAGGTAGACACAGCAACTGAATAGGTCCAGCTCAAGCATTTAATTGATTAATCCAAGAAATAACAAGAGTGTATGGTAGAGTGTACCTGACAGTTTTTCAGTGGGTGTGTGCGAGTGGTGGAAATGACATGTATGGAGTGTTGTAGGATGAAGAGCTAAATAAACGGCAAACTAACCAAAAGACATGCAGTGCTGTATGAGAGAGATACGAGGAATGTGGAGGATGACTGCGTGGACAAGCTTATAAATGATGTGCTATGGGATGCACTGGGCCCAGGTGAATCCCATTAGCACTCCTACCTGCTCAGCTAATAGACAAAAACAGGAACAAGAACACAAACAAACAAAATCAGCCGGTGGAATCAGAGGGGATGTCACCTAAACAACATGAGAGGTAGTGAAAAGCCTACAAAGACATCTTTCTTTCTTTTTTCTTTTTTTTTTAAGAAGGGGGAAAAAAACATGTCAATAAGGCTAAAGCTTCGCAGACCTCCTTCATTCCATCAGTACATAGTCAGCTGTCAACCTCTTAAGCCTGAGTTATACTTGGTTGCACATCGTGTTCTTGCGCCCTACGCAATTTCTGTGTGCAACAACGGCGCCCAACGAAGTATAAATCATGACAGTCGTGTCAGCAGTGTTTCAAAACAGCCATTCACTCTGAACCATGGAAACTTAGGAAACAAAAAAGGTCCATACCTCTAAACTCTATGCCACTCTGTATGTCCACACACATAATCATTGCTTGTAGTTTAGAATGCACGTTATTGAAAAATAAACAGTGTTTATTTTAATTTTTTTCACCGATTGTTTAAAAATCACGTGAGAAGAGAGACATCAGCCGAGAGCTGGACCTCTACCGTCTCTGTCCCCTGCTTTAAAACACTCCCAGGCTTTCAGGAGGACCGCCTGTCAGCACTGACTGGACTTAACCCCCCCCCCCTTCTTATGAGTATATTGTTTAAGCTATACACACACCTCACCATTTATAAATGTAAACTTGGTTTAATTGCACCATGATTTCATTGTCTGGTTGTTGGTGACACATTCTTGTGTTATAGTTACTGTGTAGACCCCCAGCAAAAAAAAAAAGCTAATAGTTGCCGGACTGCTCAGAAGAGGGATTTGTCTGCACTAGAGCTACATAAGCCACAGACGTTATTCTATGAAGTCAAAGAACTACAGCGTCGTCCAAATACAAGGTCCAATATGCTCATGTTGCCTGGCAACGCTGGATAAGGAACATTCCAAATATGAAACTTGGTCTTTACAAACTCATGAAG
This sequence comes from Benthosema glaciale, assembly GCA_900323375.1. Classification (NCBI taxonomy): domain Eukaryota; kingdom Metazoa; phylum Chordata; class Actinopteri; order Myctophiformes; family Myctophidae; genus Benthosema; species Benthosema glaciale. The sequence continues at coordinate 9,921 of OOFJ01031581.1, forward strand.
TCTATATTATTGTAATCGGGTTAAAAGGCTTTAATGTTAATGTATTTCAAATGAAAAGCCTCTTGTGCATATTATCAATGCTAGATACAATTTTGGGGGATAATGGGGAAGGCCAACTTTTCCCTTTAAATATCATGGTATCTTCTAGTTAACTCTCTAATGCTAGTTTAAAGAGAGAAATTGTTTGGCAAAGTTAATTTCTGATCAGAGGCTACCAATGCTTCAAATATACATAATTATTTGGATATCATTAATGGCTGTGTGTTAGAAATGTATATACGGTATACGTTTGTTAAAGTCCAGAACACAACCAGCATTGTGACACAAAGCAAACACCCCAATCTAATATCACTGAAATTGATCCAATTGCACTTAACTGTCCACTGGGCATTCTGTGCCCCATATACCTTTAATTTAGTCTTCAACAGGCTTGGCACATAAACTTCAGGTAGTTAAATGAGGTGGCAACATTGACACTATGCTCACATTGAGGAGTGGCACTGTTTCATTGACACTTTGTTAAGACTGCTAACCACCAGACAAAGAGGTTAGCTATTCATCAATTATCATGATGAATCTATGACGTCAAACTCTTTCACAAAAATATAATATACTGCACTCATGCACTGTCTACTGCACATCCACAGGCCAGGAACAAAGTTTATCTTCAAATGTTCACATCTTCAAAAAACAAATTGTCCTCTAATAGGTAGGCCTACTACAAATGTTAATTAAATATTTGGCAAGACCCTCTTAAATATTATGTTTTGTGTAACTGTACCATACACACACAGCCATTATCAATGCATGCTGGCAATGTCGGATTCGAAGAATAAAAAAAAACTAACATTAACTTTGTTACGGTCTCTGAGGGCTGGCTGCCGGGAATAGAGGATTGGCATGGCTAGCACAAGCATGCTAACCACTAGCCTACTGCATGCTGAAAGCTAGTCAGCCTTGTTGAAAAGGCTATATCATGTAGCATGGCTTAGCTAATTTCTTTTAGCAAGTCTTGTACAATGACTAGTGTGTTAGCATTATCATGCCAACTCTCTTTGCTAGGCCTTGGTTAAAAAAGAAATAATGCAACTGGGCTAAGTAAAAGGCGACCACGTGTCCCTTCCAGCCTTTATCTGCTGGCATCACAGACATGCACCTGAATGAACTAGACTAAACAACCTCTAGGTCACATCTAATGTCTTCTTCACAGCACCTATGACATCATGTTCTGCAATTGCCTCCAACAACACCATATTCAATGTCCGCTACCAGCATATCTGATGTTATTTACAGTTGACTGTACCAGCTGTTTGATTACCGCAGCAATATTCAACATCTAACTTTAGCAGCTAGTTAAAAACCTCACATGCCCAAGGCCAGTCCCGTTCAACAATGAATCCTTCCAAACATATCCATTATCCACGATGTTGCAGCTGCTGGCAATTGCTATAGACCATATTCACAGAGCTATAGGCCATTTTGCTATTACATGCAGGGATTGGAAACAATTTTCCACAGAGTATGATGTAAGAACAAAATCAACGGTAGGTGAATTGGTCAATATGTTCTAGGGCTATCTTTTATATAATATGCAATAGAACACGAAAACATATGAAGCCTTCTCTTTTTCTTCTCAAACGATCCAAAAATGATACATAACATTTTAGAATCATTTTTGTTTCACATATTTTCTTATTTTTCTATATTTCCAGCAGTGCTTTTCCCAACATGGGGCACCTGTGCTTGTCAGGCTGTGATGATCTTAACTCTGAGGAGAGGTGGGACAGAAAGGAACAATGGGAAGGGGACAGAAGGGAGGTATAGGGAACGACTGACAAACTGTGGTTGCTTTCCAGAAAACTCCAGCAGCGCTTGTGCTGCCTTGTCTCACAACATGTAAAGGCATTGTGATTTCTTTTTTGTTGAAAAGTTTATAAGAGTAATAATACATGTAGCTGCCCAACCACAGTTCTAGCCCTTACTTCTCCCAGTTACAGAATTGTAAAGAAGGAAAGTGCTTGGACGAATGAATGAACAGAACGGATGGACGGATGGGTAGGCGATGCTGCTGCTGCTGCTGCTGTAGAAGCCATCAAACCTCCTCGTTAAAAAAAATGCATTAAGCTAAAAATTTTACTTTTTACCCCTCTTCACTGAACATGGACAGCCAGACAGAGAGACAGGTCCACCTTATCAGGAGATAAATATGTCTCAATATTCAAGATCCGTTGCAGTCTGTGGCCAATGAGAGAGAGAGAGAGAGAGAGAGAGAGAGAGAGAGAGAGACAGAGAGACAGAGAGAGAGATACACTCAGAGAGTTCCAGAACCTTGTTTTTCATGCAGAGCCAGTGCTTCTACTAGTGGGCAGAGCAGCCTCAACACCCAAGCCCAAATTGGGCTTCATATTTGGACTATAAAAACATCTGAGGCAAGGGACAGAATGTGACAAAAAGAGGAGCATAGAGAAAGAGAGGGGAGAGAAGAAGAGTTCTAAACAGTTCAGTACAGTACAAGAATAGTGGAAATGTCCTTTTTTTTGTCTTCCTCTCTCCTTGTCCGTCCTCATGGCCTGAGGAGTC
>OOFJ01031584.1:7891-27711 GCA_900323375.1 Benthosema glaciale
GTGAACATTCACCCATTCACACACTGATGGCAGTGGAAACCATGCAAGGCACCTACCAGCACATCAGGAGCAATTAGGGGTTAAGTGTCTTGCTCAAGGACATCAACACTAACTGGGGGCCCCGGGTTCGAACTGGTTGCCATCCAGTCACTCTACCCCTGAGACACTGCCGCCTGTCAAGCTTGTCAACATACTGAAAACACAAAGTGCTCAAGAGATGGCTGTGTTGACTCTGAACTTGATACAACACGGACCAACAGCAGCAGATGATATGGCACCCCAAATAATCACTGACAATGAGAACTTCACACTAGAGTGTGAATTTTTCTTTTTTAATATTCTAATATTTTGAGATCTGATTCTTTGATTTTCATGAGCTATGACATAATCATCAAGATTAAAACAAAGAAAGGTTGTAAATACTAATTAGTATATGAAATCTTCACTTTTTGAATTAACTTTTGCACGATATTCAAATTTCTTTGGGAAGTTGTAGCGTGAGAGTGTGACACACACACACACACACACACACACACACACACGTACACACATACACATTGGTGTGTACGTGTGTCCTTGGTCTACTGGCAGTGTGCACAAGAAATATGGCACAGTGGTTTGCGAGAGTAGCCGTGGACACCCAGACAGACCATCTTCTAGATGACTAGGAGCCATGCTGTAAAAAGTCTTTACTCCTCCTTGTACTGATAATGTATTGAACCCAACCCTGCTTCACAAAGAGGGAAACATCTAAATTCAGCCATACAACTAGAGAGAAAAGATAGGGAGGGGTGTTCAAATATCACAGCTGAAAAACAATGTACTTTTCTTTTTAACAAGATTTTGAATCAGTTTATATTGTGTGATATGTAAATGCTTGAGACAAGTTTTCAAAACAAACACAATTACTGAGAAAATAAAAAAAATATTACAAATGTATTTCGCCCAGTTCTGATGTTATGAATGCAAAATGTTTCCAAAAGAAATGTCAGACAACAGAGCTGACAAGGCAGCATGGTGTGACTGGTCAGACATTCAGACACTGGTCAGACACTCCTCACTCAGTGTTGCATCATCGCTATTTATGGAAAAAAAAACTAAAACAATAAAACATTCAGGAACATTTCAGCTTCTTGAACAAACCCCCAGTCCTGAAGCAAGGAAGCAGCAGTTGATTGTAAGAATACTAAATGAATTAGAGAAACATGTACAGTGCATTAACCTGCCATAAAAACTGACATCCTCCATTTATCAGGTCTGTCCACTTGTGCCTAGTTAGTTATTATCCCAGCATTCATTCTCTTGTCTCGTTTTCTCAGCAAGCAGGCTGTGGTCTTTAAATTGCCTAAATTCTGTCCTTTCCTTGTAACTGCTCCTTCATCTCCACTTTTGAGGCTGGTTAAGTGTCTTGAAAAGACGGTACCGGTACTAGGAAAGGTCACAACTTCAGACAATTCAAACACATTTTACTACGATAAAGATGACATGGCCCATTGTGAGAATAGCTGTTATTACCAGTCCATGCAAATATAAGTGCCATCAATAACTGCCCTTAACGTGTAGCCTGTAGTTTGAATTTCCAATATATGACTGAATACCAACTGACAAACTGGTAGGCTGTTATACGCCATGACCTAAAAAAACATTCCTCCTTTTGGGGCACCTGTCAAAGACTTATTTTATAAATGTAACAAAACCTGCCATCCCAGCTAAATTGTACAAAGGTTGTTGTCATTTTTGCAATACAGAAAAATATTTACAAGGGCCCTTTTTCTCTCTTTTTTAAGTGTAGTAGTAGTAATAAGAACAATGCATCAAGTCCAGCTTTGGCACTCTTCTGTCAGCCTCTGCGACACCCATCAGTGCTCAACAGTGGAACTTCAAAGTCCACAGCGCTTTTTGTGATGACATCACAGGCAGAGTGTAAGATCATTGGTTCCAGATTCAGCCATCTTGAGTCATCACCATGGTGACTCAGCAGCCAGTTATTCCCACTACATGAAAAATAATGACACAAGAAGACATAAGAAGCCTTTCCGAATGAGAAACCATTTACAAATTTCCACTGTACATGTGTCCTGTCCTTGATTCGGGGGCCTTGGGATAATTTCATCCTCTCTGTGAGATGTCTGCTGCTACACACATGGTGATCAGGCTGTCAAAATCTCTTTCTATCGGCCGGGCATGTGGTATTTTAAAAAGACCAATCAGGGATAATTACAGACTTCAAACTTCCTGAAAGGCTGGAGGCTGCATCTGCTGTGGAATCTTAAAAGGAATAGTTCACTATTTGTAGGGGTTTCTATTCTTTTCGATTCTAGTTTGGTTTATACTGTGCAGTAGGGACTAGGAAATGTAAGAAAACCCTAACCCATTATTATAAAACAGGGCAGGCAACAACTGCATTTTATTCCCTCAGAGCAATATTTAACCTACCTACAGTATCAGCCAGTGACTCTTCCAGGGTGCTCCAAGGCCAGCACATCAGTGTCTGCTGCCAGTTTCTGCCTATCCACTCCTCCATCAGTCTCCTCTCCCACCGCCATAGTCACCTTCACCCACCTACCACAAACACACAATTAGTCGTGAACCTCATAGCGTGATACGTATGGTGAGTTGAGTGTATGATTACATGCCTAATATGAATGCATTTGTACAGCATCATGTCACTTAAACAAGCTGCTATGTTATGTTATTGTTATATATCAAGTCCCTGTCACTGCCAACGCCTACTGTTTGGTATGGGTAGGGTGTAGAGACAACCTGCCGCTTCCTTTCACCCGACAGCGAGGTGGACTATTGGGAGGGCATAACATGCCTTACGCCCTCTAGTAGCAGCACAAAACACACAGTGCTGGGCAAAGGAGGGGCTGACGCAGTGACGCCCCTCAAAATGCTAACAGTAAGCTGGCTTTGTTTTGGTACCGACTCATGCATACTGCAATATGAGTCCGAGTAGAAGATTCATATTGCCTGATCATTGATCAGACAACGAATACGAGGCAGACGATCTCTCTCTGTCTTTACCCACCTCCCTTTGTCAGCAGTGTTTGGGCTTATGTGGCCCGGACTGGGCAGACTCAGGTCTGTCACACTGTGGGTCAGTCTGTTAGTAAACCACTGGACTATATCTTGGTTAGACAGCTTGGCTGTTGGCTTCGTCCCAGCCTCCTCACCAACCCCAAGGGCTACGTAAGGGGAACAAGAAACATTACAATTTCAATGTGGTGCCCTGACAAACAGACAAAAACGGAAAGATTGTTTGATAGCCATATTTCATCCCATTGTCCTACCTTTCAGGATCTTGGATTCCTGAGGAACGTTGAGGTTTTTCTCAGTGTTCCCAGATGCAGAGTTCTCGCCGTTCTGCTCATGGCCTCCTTTCTGGAAGCCATCCATCCAGTCAAGGAGTCCACCGGTCTTCAAAGCTGAGCGATGATCCTTGAACCACCTGACAATGTCGATGCGCCCCAGTCCAGTTTGGACCTCCAGATGGCTGTACTCCTCAGGAGACGGCCACTGGGTACGACAGAACACCTGCCAAAAACAAATTACTATTATTATAATAGATAAATACCGTAATACATTTGATTAATTCTTCTTCTTTTTTTTTTGTATTCATTATATCAGGTTAGTTCATGAAATAATAGAGGAGCAGCATATGTATTTGTATCACTGATAAGTCATTGATACAAACAAATGGGTAGCCCCACTACCATTGGAAACAACGTCTTACGCACACCTGATCGGCCCAGAGACAGGTGCGTATGCAGGGATCAACGTATTCAAAACATTCACAAAATGTACAAAATGACCCGTGCGCACACACTTTTATAATCTAAGGAACGTTTCAGTCTTAGCAATAGCAATGGAGCCCTATTTATTTGCTGTAATTTGTGTAAAAAGATGTATCTACAAATCACACTCTTTAAAGCTGGAGTAGTAAACTGGGATCAATTATCTTTGCTAGCATATCCAGTACTAAGAATCTGTGGATATGTAAATGTTTTTTGTGCATGCACGTTAGAATGAAAAATCATGCTAGGCCAGCGGATTCGTATGTTATCTTGTATTAAATAGACGAAATCAACCGTTATCAGGACGTGAATGCGGCCAATATGTTCCATACCTGCATTCTAGACGTTGTGGCGTTTAGCATTCTACACACGAACTGCCCGCTGACTAACCCTACCCCAAACCCCAAACCTAACCCTAACCACAAGCATACAACGCTGCGCGATGTTTGACATGCTTGCGGTATTTCAAACATTACTATTACTATGCCTACCCCAAACTCCTAACCTAATCCTAATCGCAAGCATGTTGCAACGCAGTCGCTTCCGTGTCGCCGCGCCATGTCATATAAAGCAAACGTTCCCATGGGAATACTGTGTTTTTCCCCAGTATGTGCGATCTTCACATTCCACCTGATTCTATGGTGCTGATTTTCAACATTTCCTGAGTTAAGGGATGATAACATCCGAAGCGGGTGGCTAGGCAGTCTCTAGACTAGATTACACTGGTTATGGAATGGATACCAGTAGTGATGGACGCAGTGTTACTTGGCTGTTCAGCATAAGCAAATCAGAGCATGAGAAGAGAAACGGAAGTGAACCATAAAATAAGCCTAGAAATAGGTTATTTAAATTGGTGGGCAGATGCTTAATTTGATTTGACATTTGTGAACTACTGGTCTAAAGAGGTAATGATGAATCCTTGGGCAAATACAAAAAACAATGTTATATTTTATCAGGCTTTGCCTACATCATGATTAATGCCATGCGATCAAGTGCAATATCATGGCATCATCTGTGCGACCAGGATGTCTTACCTCTCTGAGGAGGGCGAGAGAGTGGCTGGCGATGGGAACGGGACTGGTGGAGGCCGAAAGCACGGGAGGATGGGGAGAGGAGGAGGAAGAGGAGGTGAGGATGGGAGGTGAAGCTGAGGACGAGAGGACCGGTGGATGAGGAGAAGAGGCCGTGAGTACAGGAGGGGAGGAGGAGGATGACGAGGAGGAGGAGGAGGAGGAGGAAGAACAAAGGACGGGTGGATGAGTTTTCACGTCCTGTTCATGATTAGAAGCTCCGTTAAGCAGTCTCTCCTCGGTGCTTTTAGAGGCCATGGTGAGTAAGGCTTTCTCCATGTTGTCCCTCAGTGCTCTGCGCTCCGAGAACCAGCAGTCCACCTCCGTCTTGGAGAGCCTCGTCTGCAGGGATAACTGGTCTACAATGGGACAGAGTTGGGCTTAACTTCTTTCATATGACACATGCAAGTATGTCACAATAACAACTTTAATGAGGCAGTATTGCTTTGTGTGTGTGTGTGTGTGTGTGTTGTGTGTGTGGTGTGTGGTGTGTGTGTTTGTGTGTGTGTAGCAGGGCTCGACAGTGCCCCTAGGGGCTCGCATTTGCGACAAAATTGTCAAATGCAATTAGTAGCACCTGTGCGATTACAGAATTTGGCCGTTCAATCATGATAAATACAAGGCTCTGATACAGCAAGCAAGTACTAATTCTATGAGTCGCAGTTCTATACCTTAATTTATATTGTTTTAGTACGGCGGTGTCGTTCGCCAAAAAGAGCAGATATACAAGCTAACAACGTGTCGAGGCTCAATGCGGCGTTCATTTGAAGATCTATCCCCCTTGCTCCCACCGCCCCACCCCTCCCTGTGTCACTGCTCCGTGCTCTTCCCTGTCAGCTGTGTGGAGGCAGCAGACGGAGCGAACGCAGCAGGATAGCAGCACGATTACGATAGCGTCACAGAAGAAAGTGCTTGTTCACTTCCTGCTTCCTCGTTGTGTCAAAGTCGCAGGGAGGGCGATCTTAAACTCCCTATTACGAATGACCGACCTGGCTTGATACATATCAGTCAGTGGTCCACCCATCTATTGTGTGACCTGCTTAACAAGCAACGGAAAAAGCAAAGATCTGACTGCCCCCCCCCACACCATAGTTAGACGTCTGTCTGCCTTTCTCCTCACCTCCTTCAGACTGTACCTTAGTAAGTTCTACTGTGCTCGGTCTGTATATGTCCAATGTTCTGTCTGAACTAAAGCAGTCAAAGCCAAGGAGAATCTATCTATCTATCTATCTATCTATCCATCTATCTGCCTAGTAGTTTATTTTTTATATAGTTTACAGTATATAAAAATTATATTGTGATAAATATTATCTTGTTAATGGCTGACAATCAGACAAGATATTGGGGTGGACCCCTACCTCATATCACTTTATTAAAGAAAAACACATTATTTGATAACTTTTCATCGTGCCCCTAAAATTATTTGTGTGCTACTAGATTTTTCAACTTAGGAGCACAAGTGCTACTTGGACAAATGCTAAGCGTCGAGCCCTGGTGTGTAGTATAGTAGTATTTATTAGTTTATTTTTCCATTTCCTGAAAAGATATATGAAGTTAATTAACATGTTGGATATAGCTGGTTTCTGTCCGACAGCAGAGATATCATGTAGGCAACCATATTGATCATTTGGATGGGAATCCTATTTACCGGTAATGCTTATAATTAGCTATAACCATCTGCAGGGGGCCTGTCATGACAGTTCAGTGGATTAAGGCAATATAAAGCTTCGGTCGTGATAAGGGTTTCATACGCATTACATAATCAACTCTGTGGCTCATTATTTCTCCCATTTCCCATCTTTCCTGTCCCTCTATCCAATGATCAGAAAAATAATATTATGTTATATAATGAGCTTCTTACCTCGCTCTGCCTCCGTTGGCGAGTCGCTCCTCTGGAAACTCTCTTCCATTGCCTTAAGCTGTTCTGATGACTTCCCCTTCACTCTCTCCAACAGGGGAAAGTGGCTGGGAACCATTTTCCTCACAGGACCCTCCTTAGATGCTTGTGTCGTCTCTGCCTTAACTAGCACCGGTGGCTGAGGAGCACCTTAGATTGACACAGACACATAGGTATGGTGAGGACTGATGATTTTAAATAAATTAAATCATAATATCAAAGGTATGCTACTTAGGTATGGCGAGGAGGACTGATGATTATAAATGATAATATCAAAGGTATTATTAATGCTACAAAACAGAGCCAAGTCTAGCTGTTGGATCACTTGGGAACTCAAAGCGATTAAAATAAAATATATATAATAGGCATAAATGTTTAACCATTTCTATGCAGTACCTTTGAGGTTGAGGAGTCTCTGTTCACTGAACCACTTTTTGATCTCTCCTCTTGATAGTCCAGTGGTCTCTATGAGTCTGTAAATCTACCACAAGAAAACACAATTAGGCAGGAGAAAATACCTCATCAGATGAAAGACTTCATAAAATGCGTGAAAACTAGGAAATGAGAACATCAGAAATTAAACTGTACCATTAGTGTGCCTTGCACATTTCTTTTTAAAAATGTAACAATGTAGAAGCTTGATCAAAACAATCTCTCCCACAACGTTATAATTATTAAACTTATGAGGACAATAAAGTGAAGTTTGGGAACAAATTAAAACGAATAAGCAAATCTCTGTGATCAACAAACAAAATCTACTGTAATAATACTGATGCCTCACTGTCCAATCTTTAGCCATGTCACTATGTCTGCAGATTGTGAATGAAGCCTCACAAACTACAATGAAGTGCTCAGTGGCGAAACTGCACATTACAGTGTAGCAGTTTGTGTTCCATGTCCTAAAAAGAACACTTGTGCATCGCTCCAGCATTTGCTTTCATCTTCTGTGGCATGACCCAAAAACAAATAAAACACCATTCAGCTATCCATTCCTACCTCCTCTTCCTCAGGAAATGGACATTGTGTGTAGCTGGCCCTCAGCACAGACAGCTGTTCAGCAGTTTTATTGGGGTCAACAGTAAAACTTAGCAGCTTGGGCGACACGCTCTTGGAGGTGGCAGCAGACGCCTGGATGGTTTGAATGATAGAGGGTCGCTTTGATTCTGCAGCGACTGCAGGAGATGGTAGGGGTCGTTTGAGGGACTGTGCGACCTGTGGTAAATGTAGCGAGAATTCATTAGAAAGCTACAGCTGTAAATTAAATTGGTGATTTGTCTGATGAGGTAAAACAGAACCTGGCAATCATTTTAGTATCAATTATTATCAGTAGTCCATAGCCGTCCAGGGATATTGCAGACTGCGAGTTATGTTCCGTGTACATGCATTGCTGAACATCCGTGAGGAATGTAGTAGTAGCAACTATTAGTACAATTCAATTGAATTAATTATTATTTTATTAACGGAGAGAAGCTTTTGACCCGCTGAGTTTTACATACACATGCTAATGGTCAATGTCCGTGTGCAAATTCAGATCAATTGCTGGTTTTGACGATGGGTTTTGTGGACAGAGCTTTGGTTTGTCAGATAATAGATCGCTACAGAAACAACATCCTTTTCTAGGCCCAACCAGAAGTTCCACTGCAGATTTTTAATGCAATAAAAGCTTTTTACAAAGTTTTGCATAAAATAAGTAGCCTAGAAAACCACCCAGTCGGTTTTAGCAGACCAGTCTGATGAAATCAAATTAAATGAAATGTGATTTCCACGACCGGAGTGGTGCTTAACCACTAATCCAAAGGGATATCCCCATTACTCGGGGGAGATACTAGACTTTTAGGCTGAGGTTGCGAGCCACTACACTGCTTTAAATAGGCAGGCATACATAATCATATCGAATTATTAAAATTCTAATGTTGTTGTAGCTGTTGCTTTACAGGTTGCACATCTATAAGGGTGTCTGTAGTACCTGGTTTGCCACAGTGAGTGCTAGTGGTGCACAGGTGTACGTAGAACCATTAGCAACAGGAGTCAGCACCAAGCTGGTTTGTCCTAGGAGCTGACATGGAAGAGACTGGAGGAGAGATGCCGTGCTTTTAGACAGGGCAGAGGAGACAGAAAGGCTAGTGGATGATTGGCTGGGTACAATGGTGAATGTCTGGGAGACTGAGGAGATGGTGCCATTGAACATCTTTTTCCTCGCTTCTTCCACCTGTAAATGAAGAAAAAGTAAATGGTGTACACTTTGTAAGCTTGTTGAGCAAAAACATACACAAATTATGTAACCAGTGACTGTAGCAATAAAAACTAAAACGTGAAAAAATGAATGCAAGTGCCTTCTTGGTATGCATTGAAAACAATTAGGTTGGTTTCACCATCATGACTTGGAACCACAAAATAAGAATGAAATGTGTTGTACAGTACAGCTGTAATACAGCTGTACGCAGTATTAGGAAATCATGTGGCGACCAAAATAGTGAGTGGCTTGTGTCAAAGTAGACTGCATATTGATATACAGGAAAAAAACACACATTTAAGCTTTGAATCTATGTGTACTTACAAGACACGCTGCTTTGGCTGATGTAATCACGTTATTATACGGGTCATTGTATTGTATCAACATTTTCTTGTATAACAGCTGAGGGTGTGGGTGGGAAAGGGTGAGCAAGCTATCGGTGTATTTATAATTTTGTTATATAATGTTGCTGTTATTTAGTATTTGTCGAGAGTACCCCCTCGAAAATGAGAAGATACATCTCAAGGGGCTGCTATCCTTTCAATAACGTCGGAAGTTCTGAGTAAATAAAGCCAATAACAATTTCAACACTACAGATACATAATCACCACCATTATATCAACATTATTAATTAACGTTTTTTCCTCCTCATCAGCTGAAATGCCTTCAGTAAAACAGACGTTAATTTCTACTACACTAAATTACACCACACTGAGCAGAACGATGAACTATGTGCCATTATATAGTAATGGCAAATTATTAAAATCTGACCTCCTCAGGTGACCAGCTGATGCCCTGTTTGAGCCTCTGTGTGGTGAACCACACTTTGATTTGCTCCTCTGGGTGTTTGGAGGCTGCAGTGAGCCAGGACAGCTCAGCCTGCGTCGGGTAGGGGAACTTGTTGAAAGACGAGATGAGAGTGAGGTTCCCATCCAGTGACGGGTTGTATTTGGTCGTGTTGAGGGGCACAGCGATCTTCGGCACCTGGAACAATAGTTGGTTTGGGTGGTCAAAAGAATTATGAAACGTGATTTATTAATTAATAAAAAAGCATTGGTCTTCAAACCTTAACACGGCTAACTTTCAAAAGAGGTTGATAAAGCATAATAGGGCGTTAATACTTTGTCGCACAATGGTGTCCTGCAAATACGGCGCAGTGTGTATATCTTATTATCTTCCTTTTTCAATATTTTTGAAATTGCCCATAATGACAAGCCCAAAATAGGGATTGATTATTAATCCAATAGTTTATCAAATGGTTGATTATTTTTTCTAATCGATTAAATTGACTAGTTTGATTAACTTAGCTGGACTGGCTGTGTCCTGTCCATTGATTCCTACCTGGGCGTAGTTTTGAGGTCGCTGCAGAGAAGGCATGATGTGGGAAAGGCCATCTGCTTTGAGGAGCGTCGACTCTGGGATGATGACGGTTCCATTTACATTGACCGCAGTGATTGGTTTCTTGGACAGATCTGGAGTCAACTTACCTAAGTGAGACTCTGTCCGTTTATTTTCCGATGCTGCTCTCGGCTTGCCACCCTTGACCACAGCAGACTTACTGTGAGAGTGTGTACCCGGTAACTGTCCTTTACCAGAGTTTGATGTGTTGTAAATAACCGCGTTGTTACTGCACCCTTCGATCGTCTGCTCCAAAATTGTCTGATTGTTCAGTTTAATCCGTTTGAACTTGAAGTTGGTCTCCCCCGGGTGACATCTCTCATTGTGCTCTGTTAGGGTGTCAAACTTCTTTGTGTTGAAGTTGCAGACGGCACACAGGTATAGAGGGTTGAGGATGACATTTGGGTGGTTGGCATCGACGTGCTCTTTGAAGGTGTTTATGTTCTGGGTGGAGAAGGGACAGTATTTACACTCATAGCCTCCTTGTTGTCTGCGCTGAGGTTTGGAGGAGTCAGGTGGCTCCGTTTCTGGTTTGTCTGGAGCTAATGGAGGTTCCTGGGGTTTGTCCACAGAAGGATGCTTCTCTCTGGAGATATCCGTTTCCATCGGCCCCTCCTCAACATTGTCTTCTACTGTCTTCTGTAAAATAGAAACTTCGCTATAATATTTGTAAGCACATTAATTCAGCCTTTTCCCACTATTATTAAATTCAGTCTATTCATTGGATTTGTGTTTTTGTTATTGATTGTTTTTTTTATTCATAACAAAAAACAAAAAAGTACAATTAGATATACTGACATTATAAATGAATAAACAAAACAAAACAAAAACTGGATACACGGAAACCATACCTGTGACAAATTTCTTACCATTGTGTAAAAGGGAAAGAAAACTAACTCTCAAAATGTATGTTAGACCAAATATTCACATTTTCCTCTTTTGCTCCATGTAACCTCGCTGTTGACATCTCTAGATAGACAATATTGAAAAAATAGTTAGAGCGCATTGGCTAAATGTTAATGTGTGAGGAGGTTTCCACTGTGTAGTAACCATCTTCTTTGCCACTGTTAAACCACTAAAGACGCGCTTGCGAGTGCAGTTTAACTGTAGTTACAGTTTCTTAAAAACAAACAAACACTCTTTTTCAGTTGTACTGTATTCCTCAGAGAAACGGGTGTTGAGCCCACACTGGTTAAAAATACATCAAGTCTAACACACCTCCATTTCCTGCGGTTCCTCTGCCTCCTCATCCATCTCCACCAAGGTCCGCCCGGGTCGGATCATGCAGGGTGTAGAGGCCTTGCGTCGGCTAGCCATAGTTGTTAGAGCTTGAGCGTGTGATGAACAGGGATGTGGTGCAGCAAACTGCTGTTTAGGCTCTAGTATTAAAAGAATGCCTAGGGCTCTTGTCTAATGTGGATCCTCTGCCGTCAGCAGAGTGAAGCAGAGATGCCTCGGCTAAGGTGGCAAAGGTCAACAAGGAAGATGGGCCTGTGTTAGGAGGTCCTATCCAAGGCATAAGCTCCTAGTACGGGGGCATTTCTCAAAGGGAAAATGGGGGCAAATGCCTTGGGCTGAGGCCTACCCTTGATGCAGGGGTAGCTGGGCAGAGATGCAGGACAATGGTGTAATTTGAGGGTCTGTCAGGAGTGCTATGTTGTAAGTGGGATATAGCCCTCTGACAGGGTCAGCTCCAGTGGTGGCCAGCATCAGGGAACTGCATGACTGGACACTATCTGGATGGGAGAAAGGCATAGAGAGAAAAAAAAGACAATGGCAAACGTTTATTTAAATAATATATACATATTCAAACCTGATATTAATTTGTCATTAAAACAAAAGCCAGTTTGAAGGCTTAACATTGGTGATACAGCCAGGTACTAGGTTGGGCTAGGGTTCAATAATATGACATCTGTTTCATATGGCATATATCATGGTATATGTAATTTTATATTATGGTAAATATCACAAGTGCATGGGCTATTCTATTCATACTGTACAAAATTCCCCTTAGCTACTACTACTTATTTTTGCCTTATTCTATTTATTGCAGGCCTATTTCCAGGCACACTCTAGTTTTAGGACACACATACAACAGAAATAAACCTACACATTGACAGCATTTAAAACAATTCTGCAAAACAGACTTAAACTGTAAATCATACTATGTTTAATAGAAGCAGGTCAAAGTCCAAAGGTTACAGTCATCAAAAGGTCCACAATAAAAGGGCCGTTCACACACCCGAACAATAGAGCTATAAAAACATAGTTTTAAAGAGCACTCTAAAGTCAAGTGGATGGCAGAGTCGACTCGACACCACAATTCAATTGGTGAACGATTATAGTTAACTTGTAGTTTCCTACAAATTTCAATTAAAATCTAATGTTAAATATTGAGATTAGCTTTTATTGATAGTGCCAGCAAAGATAGACCGGAAACAGGGAGAAAGCTGGCGAGTTGCAAGCAGCAAATAAATGGGAGTTGAATCGGGTACTTGCTGTCTGACTGACGGAAAGTGAGACTAGAGCCTATATGGTACGTGCCTGAGCCTGACCACTAAGCCATTGGGTGACCCCGACTGACAAGTTCTTTAATGGATTGAGAAGCATTATTAAACTTGGATACTGATATCCCCATGATATCTAAACTCATTGGACAACCCACAGAGAGAGACATCATTAGAATGCAGACTCATTACCACCGCATTGCTATGGCAACAGTGGACGCAGTGCGTTCTGTCACAGATACAGTAGTACTAATGCAGGATAGTGGCATGGTGTGGACACTGAGGAGACTACTGAAGGAGCTACTGTGGCAGTGTGGCATTGTGATTCCATACAGCTAGGATGTGATGGCTAGACAGGGATTGGACTTGGAGCTCTACTGTAGGATAACGTTGATCTGAACAAGATCAAGACAAAATGAGAAAACAATCATGTTTTATTTTTTTCTTCTGTTGGGACCTACCTGCCTAGCATTTTTATTCAACGATCAAAAGCTCACCTAGAACTGCACTTACATTTTGAATTAGTGCTCAAGACTGCTGGTTTCATGAAAACAGTGGTTACTGCTTATGACTTATTTAGACTTTGTGTATTATTGAGGATTACAACTTGCGTGCTCAACATAGCTTTTGAAGGACTAGCCAACTGCAGGTACAGTTGGTTTTCACTGATACAGAGTAAGAGCATTAGAATACTGCCTTTTCCCCCTTTATAGAGTAAGAGCATTATAATACTGCCTTTTCCCCCCTTTCTTTTTGCAGACAAAAGAGAAACAATTCCAACAATCTTTTTCATTTTAGCTTATGCCGAGAGCCTGAGCAAGATTTGCCCTCTAGCAGTAACGTATCCCAAAATCTCAAGCTTGAGACCTGGAGTGGGTGGAGAGATTTACAAATCCATGCATAGTACGAGTGGTAGGTGTGACCTGTCCTTCGTCCTTTGAGTCAAAGATGTCACATCAATTATGAAGTATTGTTATGGAGCCGTTTGACAGACATTCCACAGAATTGTTTGGAAGTGCGCACGAGTGCACGCACGCACATGACAAGGATAATAGAGGTAATATACCAAATCGTGCAATGTTTGGATAAAATCTCTACGAATATCAAAAAATGTGTTTTGCAAAAACCAACCTCCTTTTCCGAGAACACACGCTTATCATTTCATGCTTATCGGTCCAAACACACACACACACGCGTGCGCCCACGCGCCATGGCCATGCCTT
Organism: Benthosema glaciale; assembly: GCA_900323375.1. Lineage (NCBI taxonomy): Eukaryota > Metazoa > Chordata > Actinopteri > Myctophiformes > Myctophidae > Benthosema > Benthosema glaciale. The sequence goes on from OOFJ01031584.1 coordinate 22,017, forward strand.
AGGCCTGGCGGAGACAATAATAATGGTAGTAACAGAGGACAATCTATTTTTTTGCAATCACATGAATGAGTTTGAATTTGTTACAATGTCGAGAAAAGAAAGAAAAACACATTAGATTTGATGCACAAGGTGCTTCATGTGTATATGAAAACAGCCAGAATAACCAAAGATTCCACGTTACGGACAAATATCAGTAATATTACCTCCCTTTATAACCCTAGTCTGCAGACTGAGCTGTTCTGGAGCCATACTGTCTCAGTGCTCATTAAACTTGTATGAAGGTTCCTGGTAGCCTGCTGTCTCTCTCTCCCTGTATGGTCTGTGGTCTGTCTGAGCCATGATGCCACATATCACCAGTTCACCTCTCTGAGAGTTTTGTCGTTAAAATCTGATTCTGTAGAAGACCCGATAGTCCCTAATGATTGTTGATCATGTTTTTTTATAAGCTAATGCTGCCAAACACCAAATCCAATCCATTGTCCAGACTCTTCAGTAATGCAGCATCAATAGCTTTAGCTGCAACATTCACAGGAGCGAAGAATGTTGTTTAAAAAAATAAAAAAATATAACACCTGAAGGGTTGGAGGAGTGGGATGGGGTTACTGCTTCTACGAAGATTACAATACAGTACCAGACTCTCTCTCTGTGTGTGTGTGTGTGTGTGTACATGTGTGCGGCTACTATGTTTTTCCCTTTTGACTGCTTTCACCTCCATCAGCCCAAGCAGCAGTGTGGAGGAGGATAAACGTGTGTGTTTACATGATGTGTCTGTGTGAGGGGTGGAGTGTCACCAGTACTACAGTGGCTGTGTAGTTTCCACCGTGGGTGTGTCTGTGTGAGGGGTGGAGTGTCACCAGCACTACAGTGGCTGTGTAGTTTCCACCGTGGGTGTTAAGAGAGATGTGTAGCCTACATTTAAAACATATAATCGAGACAGAGACACAGGTTGAGACTGAGAGGGTGAGAAAGAGAGATGGCTGGGGGGTGAATTTGGGACTGGTGCCGAATTAATTTAAATCTCATCAAAGTGCTGCACTGTGCATGGGTACTTAGTTGATCTGGTCTGCATAGCAACAGGCTAATGCCCATGCAGGGCTGTGATCAAGCTATAATAAAGTGAATAAATAATGAAGAAAATTATTTCCCCATAGAAGGAATTAGAGGGAAAGCATTCCGGTTTTGCCATCTTCTGCCGGAATCCATGTAATTGAGGCATAATTGTTCATCATAATGTTATAGATACTTACTTTTAAATTATCTGTCAAATCAATTATTGACATTTCTAAGTTACCAATATTTTACTTTATATTTATGTTTGAAAGAGAAACTGCAAATGTTTGCATCTGCACCCAGAAATACAATTACTGTAAAACAGGTGTACAGTAAACCATGCTGGAAACTTGCATTTCAATATTGGTGTCGGTATGGATCGATTTGACCATGCAAAAAATCGTTTATTGGCTAATATTTCAATATTGTGCATGCATCCCTATTCTGAAGTGTTGCTGCAGTGCAACAAAGGAAAGGAATACACTTTACTCTCCATCAATTTGCCAGATTCCCATAAGGAAGCTCAAGGACTCATCACTGCTGTGTAATAGGCTACAAAATCTTGAATGTAGTTTCCAATAGGCCTTGCTGATTGGACGCGAGGTATGGACAAAGTTTACACACGATGGCTTTATTGTTGGAGCAGGGTTTCTGTCCCATCCAGAGTGTGATGTGGTGAGCCATAAACATATTGTTGGTGTCAGACAGAAACCTATCTCCATATTCAAACTGTTTGCGTTTTTCCGTAAAATTAATACCCTAGTTGATCATACTACTCTGTGTCACGCTAAAGCATCATAAGTAGCAGATCTACAAGCTTTTTTGTACTGTGGATCTGTTACTAAAAGTTTTGGACATACTGTATGAGGCTTCCACCCGACATATTCAGGCGGCTATGTTACTATGGTAACAGGCTAGCCAAGAAAGCACATTATGCATCCAGCAGCAGAAAAGTTCAATGTTTTGATACGAACCAATGCTGTCTACAGCGGGGATGTGTGAAAATGTTTTTAACATGATGGCATGCCATTTACAATTATTCATTAATATTCATGTAATAGCCCCACTGCTTATGGTCTTCACCTTTGTATACCTCACTGTTGTTTGTTAATATTGGTAATCTAATAAATCACACTGAGGAAGACCTGTTTGGTTGAAACCCGTCCTTTGCTCTGTCCGTGGAGTTAAAATTAAACTATGTGAAAAGCAAGGACAATTAATGTGTGTGCTGCCTGTTTTCTGAAGCTTAAATTCTAGGATACAAGCATCTACCTCTACAGTGAATGCAACAAATATAAGATCTCTCTTTGTGTTTAACATCTCTAGGCTCTTGGCCCAAAGCTAACCATGGAGGCATTCTTGTGTTCTGTATTGATGACGCAGAGCAGAGAGCCTGTAAGCTTGGTGGAAAGCACAGAGCTATGTCTCTCCTTTTCTGTACATATTGACAAATAACACATGAAGTATTTAAAAGCCAATCATGTGATCAATCTTATAAAACTGCCCTGTGTCGTGCAAAACTATACAATCTACAAGCTTACTTGTAGAACTTGGTAGGACTTTAATGCAAGTAGAAGAACATGGATAAATTGCGTTTGTGATGATAATGGTAATGATGTAAACAATCACACTAACAGCTAACACCTCACAGGCTAACATGTGTGTAATGTCTATTGTACAGTATTGCCATATTTATCTGAACTGTGTTAGACAATATTACATCAGACAGTAACAAGCACCCACGTGGCCACCACATTAGCTGCTCAATTTAAGAGCCAAACTGTCACTGATAGAAACCATACATTTGCCTACAAATAATCACTGCAAAAAAAAAAAGTGTGCAGTGTTTCCCACAGACTGCCAGTCAGTGTGATTGTGGCGGGGGGGTTACTGTTTGTGTCAGTGTGCATTAACGCAACGGTAATGACAGACGCTGGCCGCAGATCCAGTTTTACCTCAGTAATTGAAATGGGACTTCACTTCACATGACGTTTCGGAGTCAAGGAAGTAGGATTTCTTGTTCTCTCTCTCTGTGCATGGTTTCCTTCCATCTAGGGGCGCAGTTAATCGAACTAATCAATTCAGTTCAGTCAATGTAATCAATTATAAACAATAAACAATAATCGGAGGGGGGGAAACAATATAGATTTTGTTTTTCTTTCTTTTAAATTCAGATCAACAAGCTTGTAGATAGATGCATATCGGCTATTTTCAATATTGTACAACAAAGTATAAAATAGTAGGGATAATGGATTTTATCAATTAAAAAGAAATTTAAAAGAAATTTCACTTTGATTGATTTGTATACAGTTTAGAAAATAAGAACAATAACTTGGTTATTAAATTAATTGAAAAATAAATCAATATAATCACTGAGAAGATAACCGATAGCTGCAGCCCTATAAATCTCCATGATGCGATTGCATCCTTGTTAGGGTCTAATGTTGTGTTCACACGGGGCAGATTAAACAATGTAGGCTACCATTCATCGTCAAAAGAAGCCAGCGACATGACGTTGCAAAGGCTCAGCGATGCATGTAGCTGCTCCAAATCAACTCACAACGCATCCTTTCATCTGCCCGTATAGACGCAACCATAAGACACAAGTTAGAGAAACATGCAGGATCTAAGTTGAGACTTGGGATGCACCTATTGTCTTCCTCTCGTTCTCTCACCGAGATCCACCCACAAGTGATGACCTCATGTCTGTAGCTGCCTTAGTCACCTAACAACACAATAGTAACCAAGCAGCGCACAGCCGAGTGGAGAAGTACAGAACGGAACTCAATATAGGATTTAGTGACATCATTACAGAGCTGAGCATGCCAGGTCATGATGACATCATCTCTGCTCAACCAATCCACCATGACTCACACGAAAGACCATCATTTTTCACAAAAGCATCAGACAGCCTGAAAATGAATGTAGGCTAGTCTGTAATTAATTAGGCTAGTGCCTGAAGAGCACATTCCCGCCCCTAACGAATATGGCCATACACCGTTGCCTCCCTATTCCGCCCTACGACCGAGGCAGCCATGTCAGGTACAGTATGTCTGAACCAACCACTACAGGTGAAGACCATGATGCTACACCAATTCTGAAATCATAAATGTATGCAGTTTCTTGTAGGAGAAACTATTTCAGATAAAATTTTCAAATAATGCAAGTTGTTGATAATTTAAATATATATATAATGACAGCGGAGCTACAAGCAGTGTCAATGAATAACTGTTACAGTCTGTAACAGTGTGTGCGTGCATGCACACGCACACGCACACGCACACACACAATAATTGGAACATACCCGGTGCAGCATGGTCCACCTTCATAGAACATTGATATGTGATGTAGTCTATGTTGTGTCTTAGATCTGGAGCTGGTCCCCTGGTGCTGGAGAATTGGCTGCTCACAGTACTGCTCCTAATAGGTAGGATGGGTTAAATAAAGACAAATCGCAATAAATACACAAAATATGCACGATCATCAGGGTAGCAAAAACACCAAGCATTACCCTTTTGTGTTTGGTTGCTAGTAGAGATGCACAATATTGAAATTTGGCAAATATTCAATCATTTCAATGGGCATGTGAAAGAAGATTTAATAGTGTGTCTTGTTCAGAGCCTGTGAAAGTTTTTCACATTTGACATTGTATCCTGTGTAGGTAAGTTAACACAAGGCGTTTTGCTTTCTTTCTAAGCAGAACATGCACTAAATAACCATGTAAATATAGGACTGCCCTACTATAGTATATAGCCTTTGGTTTTAGAAGAACCAGATTATGCAAATGGCCTGGAGTAATGTTATGGCCATTTTTGTCCTACTTGTAACGCCAACTGTTCACCTTTAACTTCGGTTTTGGTAAAGGCTGCTACAAAGTTGTAATAATAGCCATGTCCCCTATGTGTTTATGATATGTGGAGTTGTGGACAAAGAAACGTCATGAATAGGCATGAAAAGTGAGTAGTACAATTTACATTTTAGGTGAGCTATTCCTGGCTTTAAAGGTAAAAGTATGCTTCCACACACCATGTCATAGCAAAACCTCTTAACTCTCAACCTTTTGATATTAGATTGTCATGGGGGGTCTTGGGGGCATACAACATAAGCTCTTGTTCACGAGTTGTTTTGCACATGTGTGCCAACAGACCGGCCGTTTACTTTCCTAAACCAAAGCAGCACTACAAGCCTACTACAACTGATGTACTATAACATAACCCTCAAGTCAAATTCCTATTTTAAACCCAAAGTCTTAATGACTTCCTTCTATGTACTCTGAAAACTGCCAAACCGTTCAGATTCAGTGGTGGTGAGGTGACTACAATGCAGGTGGACAGCACTTACCCTGTCGTTTGTTGACTAGGGTTCATTCAATTCAATTCAATTCAAAGGAGCTTTATTGGCATGAGAAAACAAACGTTTTCATGCCACTTTGATCATGCGCTAAGTATTTCTGTGTAAGACTCTTGTCTGCTAAATTATTGCATACGAGTCCTCTTGCTAAAGGTCTGTGGACTTCAGTGCAGCACTGTCTTGGAGGGCAGCCTGGCTGTGCCCTGCCCCTGCTAAAAAAACAAACTATGTAGACCAGTGGTTCCCAAACGTTTTCGTGTCAGGGACCCCCAAATTGACCCTAGTGAGCCTGTGG
>OOFJ01031628.1:0-13642 GCA_900323375.1 Benthosema glaciale
AAAAATCACACCTGTGTGAAGTGAGCGGTGCAACTGTACCATGTGGGGGTCCCCTGGGTGTACCCGCAACATCCAGCCCCCCAGGAACACGTCGAGGGGAGCAGCCCAATTCCGGCAAGCCGCCCCTCGTCCGAAACCGTTCATAAATGACAGAGTTACCGTGTGGGGGTCCCCAGGGGGTCCCTGGAACATCCAGACCCCCAGGAATGCGGTCAGGGAGCCAGCCTGCCAGTTACGGCGTGCCTTCCCACGTCCGAAACGGTGGAAAAATGACAGAGTTACTGTATGGGGTTCCCCGGGTGGGGGGTCCCCCCGGAACATCCAGACCCCCAGAAACACGGCCAGGGGGCCAGCCCGCTTTCGGCATGCTGCCCCGTGTCCAAAACAGTCAAGAAATGACAGAGTTACGGTACTTTAGGAGTTCCTGGGGGGTCCCTGGGGGGTCCCCGGGACGTCCAGAGTTCCGGACCCCCAGGAACACGCCCAGGGGCCAGCTGGCAGCTGGGTTGGGGTGTGTCGGCCCGTGTCTTAAACTGTCGAGAAATTACCGAGTGTTGGTACTCGGACATACACGGTACTCGGACATACACGGACACATACATACATACACACATTGCTATGTAATGGAGCGGTTCGGCACCGCTCAAAAAAGAGGGGATGAAGAGGAGAAAGGTGTAGCCTGCCTAGGGAGGAATAACAGTCATGGTATTTTCCATTTTTGCTTTGACTGCAGAGAGGACATGGTGTCTCTGAGTAACAGCATGCGCGCGCACACATGTGCCCTGCTGCATTCAATCAGGCAGACCTTTGACACTTGTTTATCCCAGGGGGATTCACACATCAGGGTAGGACTGTTGGGTAAATCCCTGCGTGTCAGAAACAATACAGTGCACGATGGAATGCTCTCCTCTCTATAAGTCTGACACCTGCTACGCTTATACGGGTGTAGTGCAATGTTCTCTGTGCGTGCGTGCTAACTGAGGGAGCTACATGTATCTTTTCCATATCAACTTATTTGTGTTTGCATGAATGTGTACGTTTTCTTAGACTACTTTACATCTCACATGCACATTTGAATGAAAATCCTTCCGTTTTGTCATTGGTTCTGCCAACAAGCTTTGTCGTGGTCAGCCAACTACAATGCTGTGCACAACTACAATGCTGTGGCTCTCGCACAGCCAGCGTGCACAGATCACCGTATGGTGAGCATGGTGAACCTCACCCAACCTGGGTGTCATGACAACTTCACGATAATCCTTCCCATCTAACATAATCCAGATAGGGACCAAGATCTTCCTGAAAATGAAGAATAAAACAAAGAGAAAGAAATCCAATATAATAGTGTCTTTTAGCTTTGACTACTAGTGTAGGATAAAAAGGGGGAAAACATTTCTATATAAAGTACACTTTAGCCTTGTGGATAAAAGGAAAAGAAAGTGCACCTTATCCTTGACAGCTGGTAGCCCATATGCAATCTAGGGAATCTAGGGAATCTAGGGAAGGCAGGGATTTGAACCTGGGATCAAGGGCTGATGGCTTTTTGGAGGTAATTATGAAGACCAGGGTCTTCTGTGTGTACCTCCTCCTTTCCAGGTCCTGTATAATGGGCTGCTCTAGCTCTATTGAGGGTTGCACTGTTCTCGTCTCCTGGTGCCGTGGATTTGAGAATCAAATCCTTTCGATGGAGGATCACTGATGTGGTGGGGGTCGTTTCACTGCTCATGAGACATTGTTAGTTTTCAGTGGTTTGAGTAATATTTCTCAATTCCTCTGCCAAGTGCCCACCTGCAAGACTTTCAGATAGGGGGTGAGTTTACAGCAATGTGCTATTTGTCGCCCTATCTGACATATAGTGGACGATCACAGAGAGCTCACTCTGTTGCCCAGAATGTACATGGTGAATGTTCAGTGTCTTAGCCAATTCATCTTCAATGCCTTTAGGCATTGTTTCATAGAGGTCAGGAATGACTTTGATGCTATAAAATGTACAGGCAGACACAGCGTAACATGGATCAAGCGTTTTCATTACTTACTTGACAAATCCTCAAACCACCGAAAAGGGCTGCAAATACATTGGTTATGTTTTGTTACTGAAGTGGTACTATAGGTTTGTTGGAAGGCATTGGCAAGAGACTTCCGTCTTTTCACTGGAAGCAGGACTTCCAAAAAGCGATATACTGCAGCTGGTGGTGGCGCTGATGATAAGTGCTCAATAGTGGAAGTGTTTACACGTATGGGTCAAGCTTGTCATTTTTCTCTTCAGCATTTTCATTCACTCATCAACATCATTACATTCAATGCCAAAACAGAAATGTCCCCGCAATTGATTTGTAAGAAGATGGTGCTTATAAAACTGCTGTCTCTCAATTATCCTCACAATGTAGAATAAAAGTGTTTTCCTTTTTCAGTTAATTCTGTGAAATCTGCTCTCTCTCTACTCCAGTTATTCTAACATCATTGGGTTGCTTACAAAACAGTGATTGGATATTTACGGGTGGGGATTCGGGGGAAGCCTGAGATCCAAAAATACCCGGAGACCGAACCGATCCGGAGCAGGCCCGGTTCCGTTTACAAGAAGTGACTCCCGGGTATTGTCCGAGCGGCTCCTCCGTGCTCGGGTTATGACTACAACTCGAATGGAGTCCATTCGGTGCTGGGTCCATTTTTTGTGGGTCTATTTGGGTTTGGGTTGGTCAAATTGGACCTGTGAAGACCTCTAGTGGGGATTATCTGGTCACACACACATGCACACACTCACGTGTATGATGATACCAGGGACTTAGTGAGGGATCATGAGTCAATTATAGTTGTATGTTCCAACTAGTGCTTATATGTTTCATCTTCATGGTAATACATTCTTCCATAGTACTCATACACTTTCTTCCGTAGTACAACTCATTTATCATGTACTGCTTTGACTGTATAACTAGGCTGACAGTTTCTTTGTATAGGGCTAGAGGTTCCGAAGAACTGCTCATCCAGTTGAATTTATAACCAATAAAGTGTGAAGTCAAATGGATATCTAGAGATATGTTTAAGATGGAAATGAATATAGAGATGACTGGAATTTATAGATAGATATACAGCCGTAAATAATAATAATCTGTAGTTCAGGTTGGTGCTATAAATGGAGAGTAAACCTGACTCTCATTTGTATTCCTGTGAGCAGTGTGTCTGCTCTGGTTAGCAGTGTTCCCTGTCGGATTCTCTCCGGGAAGAGAGGAGACAGAGGACGAGGATAAGTCTGATGTTATTCTCCAGAGAGAAGTGGCTCATTTGAGAGTTGTGGGCAGTTAAGCTTGTTTTTCATAGTTTGAAGCCTTTTCCCCCCCTCTCCTAACTTGTTCAGCAGGTCCCCATTGAATTCACTGATTGGTCCCTGGATACATGCTGTATATTGCAAATACTGAATATGGAACACACTACTGCTACACTACTCCTCAACTACAAACCTCACTTTTTGACAAAATGTGTGTCCATCCATCCATATATCACATAGAATGACAAGTGATTCACTACAATTGATTTGGAGCTCATCTCACCCTCAGATATAAAGTGTGCAGAAAGAAATTGGACATACTGGATAAATAAATCAGTGGTAATAGAGACATTGGAAATTGAGTGACCTTGTGAGGATGGAGTGTGTAGAAAGCGCATTGTGATCCACATGTCGGCTCCATTCCTCCTCAACTAAAAGAGTAAAATAAGATATATCGATATACTTTAAAAGACAGCAGATTGACAGATTTATTTAATGCAGCTAAAGCAATCATTGGCTTGCAATAAAAATGCCACTGCAAACCGTCTTTCTTCCACAGTTCAATTCAGGGAAAACATCTCAATGCACCGAGGAATGGTAAATCATATAGCTATACAATCGTAGCAAGCTTTACAACAATAATCCTTCTATTATGATTCACAATGAAAAACAATCAAACGACAGGCCTGAGGGGCTTCATTTCTTTCTTCTTCTCTTTTCTCTATCAGTGACATAGTATTAGTAATGGGTAGCTCAGTCGGTAGAGCTCTCCCTTTTGGACCACAAGTTCATGGGTTCAATCCTGGGCACCGCCAACTCAGCATATGAGTAGCATGGCTTGGGTGCGGCAAGTCTTGCGGTAAGTACACTGGGAGCAGATGGTAGTATACTGGGAGCTGATGGTAGGTGTGGCGCTCCACCTCAGCATCCATCTCCCAGGGGTCTAGAACATTGTAATGGAGACATACTGGAGACAATAAGCCATTTTTTTTTTACTTTTTTTCTATCTGTAAATTAGTAACAGCTCCGTCTGTCTCCTGAGAAGTGGTCAATGATTTGATCCATGATTATACACACCTACTGCAGGTCAACATGTTTGCATCTACTTACAACATGCGTGCTTCATCTCCCCTCCACTGTATTCAACTGAGAGTATCCGTACTGTTTTTTTAGTTTGTTTACCTTTTTTGATGATTTGATAAATTGTTATTGTTATTTTTATGTCATGATTATGAACTGAATACCCAGGACCTGAATGGAAACAAGACCGCAAGGACTTTTTTCGGTGTTCCCTTTGGCTGTTGTGTTTGACTGTACCCTGTACTGATTTCATTCGTGTCTGACTGTATGCTGTACTAATTACATTTCTGCCAATAAAGTATTCAATCAATCAATCAAAGATCGTATTGGCTAGGCCTCAGCTACTACCCTCTGCAGCCCTGTTGCTTCCATGCACACTGCCAGTAAGGGGAAAGGCTCTGGAATACCCACACTAACAGAAGGCAAGGAGCAGGGCTTAGAGGAATACCCACACTAACAGAAGGCAAGGAGCAGGGCTTAGCTAGCCCTCGTCGCTAACTGGACTCAGGTAGGACCTTTACGACAGCTCGACTGCAGGGGGGAAAAAAAGGGGGAAGAAATCGAATTTCCCCCGTGTCTGTAGATAGAATAAGTGATCAGCGGAGGCTGGGAGGATGCAGCGCCAAACCCTGGGCTCCCTGGGTCTAGACAGATGTCTCAAATAATTAGACAACTGAGAACCCTCCAGACCTCCGCTCTCTCCAAGTATGAAGAGCTGAGAGAGGGAGGTAAAGACAGAATGAAAGAGAAAGATAGAAAGAGAAATGTGTGTGTGTGTGTGTATATATAGCCTACAGTATAGGTGAATCACTTATTGCAGCAATTGTACAACTGGCTAATTAGAGAATTCACACCTGAACAAATGTTGCTCTACTGAAGTAGGCTACTAATGAATCAAATTCCCCCTTACATACTGAAGGCCTTGGCCTGCTTCCATTTTCACGAAATGTTATCTTAGCACTGGCTAATTTACTGGTTAGCTGAACACTAATGACTGACTGGCTGGCCATGTTGCCTCAAGCAATGAGAACTGGTGTGCGTGTACGTGTGCACGGATAATTGTGATTGCATAATTAAAGCGTGTGCATGGTCGTCTGTTGGGGTGTGTGTATAGGTGTGTGCACTTTGTATTATGATGCGTTTATACAGTGTTTGTGCACCTGCGCTGTGTAGGCGTGTACACTCACACAGCTATAGTGTGTGTGTATGTCATACTGTATGATACTATACATACTATATGTGTGGTATGGTTTATGTAGGTGCATGTCCATGTTGCGTGTGCAGGAATATATGTGCATCACACATTTCTTTATGCGAGAGAAGTTAGAGAACGTCTGTGAGAGATGGAGAGAAAGTTGGCGGCCTGCATGAGTCATGATGAGTCCCTCCTCTGCATTCTCCTCAGGATGGCAAACATTAGCATTGTGCACCAACAGTGCTAAACATCGCTCTGGGGAACAGCATCCACTTGTTTTACCACTGCTGGGAATGGCACTTGATGGTTGAGTTATGACTCTTGCAGGAAAATCATTGCAAAAGGGATCAAGTTTCATCGCGCAAATAAAAATGATTCATTTTTAGAAAGAATTACGCCACGGACCAACTCAATTCATCCACATTAAACTGACGGATTGATCGCACGTTTCTCCACCCTGATTTGTCTCAATTTGCTGTAAACACAAATTGAATTAGATTATGCATTGATCCCATGCCTGGGGTGAAATTTGTCATTCCTTTTGTTGATGAGGACAAATTAAGTCTTTCAGTATGCCAATAGAAGTTTTTTTCCCCTCACTGCAATGGTGGTACATAGTAGTCAGATATGTGTGTGTGAGAGACAGAGAGAGAGAGAGAGAGAGAGAGAGAGAGAGAGAGAGAGATCACTATATCTAAAAGTTCTTACTTCTCCACTGTTCATTTGCAATATATTTCTACGGTATCTCCTCTAAAATGAAACAAATTATGTAGCTCTAAGCGTAAATTAAATAAGGAAAATCTCCAACTCCACCTTGTCTGAAACGTCTACAGTTGAGAAGGACCACCACCACCAGCGTCTACACTCCGGGGGTTCTCCCTATTAAAAGCTAATCTTATGCATTAACTGTTAACTGTCCAGTTGCCAAAATGTTTCATATTTTATTCAACATTTGCTACAACTTGAGTAAATTCAATAAAAGAATTTACGAATTTAATTTTTTTATCATAAGAGATTATGAATTGTTCATGTGTGCTTGGAATAGTTTTGTAGCTGGCATATTATGCTATACTAACTAATTCATATGCTATAAAATGTGTCAACTGCTCATTTGAGAATCAATCAATAAAGAGAATCTGTTAAGAAATTCAAATTAAGAATTAGGTGCTTGTTTTAACATGCATGCACAGTCTGGGTTCATGGTTATCACAGCATGCACTGAATGTTCAGTCTTCAACACAGCACATGCGGGCAATTATGTTGTCATAGCAATAAAGAGGAGGGATAAGCATGCATTGCACACAAACACACACACAGCTCGCTCTGCATATCACACCCTGTTCTTTCTTTCTCAGTCTGTCTTCCTCTTCTTCCATGGCTCTATACTGTCTTTACCTCACTACTGAAGGGTAGAGCTCTAATGGCAGAGCCCTTTACTGTTGAATTATCCAGACTCTCTCCATGATGTGGTGGCCTGGCTCCAGACCATAGACCTCGCCCACTCCACTGAGGGGACTGCTTTAATACAGTAGCTTTAGTCTGATAATCAGGCTAATGATGTGGGTGACTATAGGGTTTAACAGTGACTCTCAAACCACTCTATTTAGTTAAAAAAGAGAAAAATAAATCTGCCATGCGTTTCTTACTGCAGTGCTGCTATGAAAATTGAATTTCCCTCACCGGATGAATAAAGGTCTGCACGCACGCACGCACGCACGCATGCATGCATGCACGCTTTGTAAAGCAGGTCAAGTGTTAGTCCTGCAGTTATAAGTTTGGTCTGTGCTTGTTCAGGGACTTAATTAGTAAAAACTCCTGCGTCTGGAATAGACCTATGACCTAAAGTGCCTACGAGCGCCACACTCAGAAATAGGCCAAATACAAACACATCTAGACACAGAAGTACACACACACAGGAGAGCATACAAGGACACAAATATTACCGGTGCAGTTAACTTCACAAAATCATAGCATATATGTCTTCATGGTAATGATACAATAAGCATGCCACTCAGTACTCGGGTACATGTCTTCATGATACAATAAGCATGCCACTCAGTACTCGGGTACATGTATTCATGATACAATAAGCATGCCACTCAGTACTCGGGTACATGTATTCATGATACAATAAGCATGCCACTCAGTACTCGGGTACATGTCTTCATGATACAATAAGCATGCCACTCAGTACTCGGGTACATGTATTCATGATACAATAAGCATGCCACTCAGTACCCGGGTACATGTCTTCATGATACAATAAGCATGCCACTCAGTACTCGGGTACATGTCTTCATGATACAATAAGCATGCCACTCAGTACTCGGGTACATGTCTTCATGATACAATAAGCATGCCACTCAGTACTCGGGTACATGTCTTCATGATACAATAAGCATGCCACTCAGTACTCGGGTACATGTCTTCATGATACAATAAGCATGCCACTCAGTACTCGGGTATACTGTATGTCTTCATGCCACTCAGTACTCGGGTATACTGTATGTCTTCATGCCACTCAGTACTCCATGGGTAACAGTGTAAGTAGTGACTCTGCTCCGGCTGGTGGCTGCCAATCATCGCAGAGACAGCACAATACTTTGCCAGACTTTTTGCCTCCTTTTCAGAATCAAAAGTTGTTGAAACAATAACTGGTTTGTGGGTATGTGGCTGCCAAACAAAAACAAATAGTCTGCAACTATAGGCCAACAATTAGGTGGTATATGGAGAAGTGGTTGGTATGGTATGTAATGACCTTGGTCATAAACGCTTCCTCTATGCTAGGGTCAAAGGTGCAGGCTATCTCTAAAGGTCAGACCACACAAATGCAACTACTGTAGTCACAACTCATTGAAACAAAAGTGTTTTGAGGCCAGTCCACACCAAGCAACTCCTTGCAACTGCCACTGGAAATAATGGTTGCAAGTTATTGGTGTGGTCTTAATGCAGACATTCTGGAATCTGGCTCACCATCAACCAACAACATCTGGTGTATTAGCTGTCAAAGATGTAAAGATGTCTGGGATATCACAGAGATGAAACACGGATGGAATGACACAGGAATGTTTGTACATTCTCACTGAGGATGCATGAAATTCTGATGAAGTCCTTTGATATGAGATTATATCATGGCATGCCATGGACATCCCTTTTTATGTACTGTATAACAGCCATTCGAGATGGCATATTTCCGGTTCTAAATCAGATGGATAGATACGCTGGTCCAGATACGTGGAAGGGCTGAACTACCGCCAGCAGAGACAGCCAGTGTGTAGGCCTGCACCACAGGGGTACCCACTTCTCTCCAGAGAGCCCTTTGCCTCAGAGCTCCAACCCTGGCCATCAAGGCCCATTTTCTCTGAATCATTCCACTTTTAACCCACTTTATATTTTAATTACATCTCTGCAGCCGCTAACCAAGCTGAGGTTTAGTCATTTAATTTTTCACAATGGTGAGAAGGCGAATACAGCACATTTAAAGATGTTGCCCACGGTGGTTTCTAGGCGAAGTAAAAGAGACCATGAGTTCCCTAAGCCATGTCATTACACACCACAGTACAAAGCAGACATACTATAGCCGGTGTTAAGGAAGCTACACTATAAAGAATGTAGTTAACCGAGCGACAACTGTAATATGCATGAGGCTTGATCCATATCCCAGTACCACACATTCGCACACCCAATTCAAACTATGGACACTTGGGCAGGAACCTTCCACGTCCAATGCTGATGCTGAGAAACCCTCACAATGCTGCTGTAAAAGTAATCTTGTGAATTTGGTGAAAAGGTCTTGAATAACAGAACTCCTTACAGTACTTGAAGGCACCATAACGCCATGCTGTTCTCATCAATCTGAGCTTTAAACTGCATTTCCACACAATAACACACCTTTGACAAAATGAAAACCCCTTTTCTGCTGCTGGGGCTCGGTAAATGTACAAAAATAAAATAGCTTTGGTCCAAGCTACCCCAGTTTGATGGAAAAAATAAACTACAACACACTACTAGAAATAGTATTGTACAGTATATACTCCGCTACTCCCCTATACTGTGAGTTGCTGCAGGAGAGGAATAACACCATGCACCCTGCATACTAACGAAGCCAGAGGATGAATAAAGAATGGATGGAGAAGAAGACATACTCACAGGTGGAAGGATGGGGATGGGAGGAAGAGAGCAGGGTGGTGGGGAGAGGTAAGGAATTAGGAGCAGAGGCAGTGCGGAAATGAGGATGGGTGGAAGACAAGGGGAAACAGGAATGAGGGAGTAGCAGAGAGGGAGAGTAGTGGGAGGAGGGGAGGAGGGGAGCGATAGAACAATGTCACACCGAAGGAGCAGAGCAGCCACTTACTTGCAGTGCTTGTGGGGTCCGGTCGGCGTCTTGATGACAAAGCATTCTCCATCATTCAGGCAGTAAGCCAGGTCCTTCTCATGGCAGGGCTTGAAATGATCATCTGGAATGCTCACAGTTGGAGATGCTGTAGTGGAACACACACATACAGTACACACACACACAGACAGAGAGAGAGAGAGAGAGAGAGAGAGAGAGAGAGAGAGCCATGTTACTCTTTAAAGACCCTCAAGGTCCATTTCACGTTGGCTTTGCCATTTATTGTGGCTATAAGGCTCATGGTACCATAGAGCCCCTTTAGAAAGCCTGTGCACATACAATTAGAGTAACAATATGCAACTATCATTTTGATGAGCGTGACCATGAGAGCATTGTTACTCATAAAAGCCTTCAGCTTCTCCCTGCAGTGCAAACAAGGCAGTCCTTGCAATGTAATGATGCCAACTTGCCATACGGGGTTCGATGTGTACATAACATACAATAGTTTACTTAACCATTATAAGACACATATACAGTACTTCTTTATACTGTACAACAAATAGCTGATCTACAAGCTTGCAACACATCATGAGCTTGTAGATCTGCTATTTTAGCTATTTTATAATGCTGCACCCCTCCCCAACAAACGCATCTATACTGGGACTTTAGTGACAATGGTGATCCATTGTGCTATACCACACCAGCCTACAGAGCTCATCAAGCTCTATTGCAATCATCCGTCTTTGCCCGGGAGCTTGTCGAAAAACACAAATCACGCCTCGGCCGAAAAGTCACGGAACAAAACGTCGGGGACAGTGGCACCCCGCAGAGTGGCTTTTCCAGCTCACGGAGAGACAACAGGGGGTGTGTGCAGATTACTCTCGCCCGAGGTTCCATTACAACGTGTCTCTGCCGCCACCTCATAATACACAGTACTTTGCAGCTAATACCCAGACACTATTGTTTGTTTAGGCCCTGCAAAGTCAGCGTGGGAAGATGGATGGGGGACGGGTAATAATCTGTCCCAATGTGATTAATACTCTGTTGGTCCCAGTGCTGCTGTTGGAAGGAGCTTGACTTCTTCCAGTGATTTATCACAGAGTGCATGGCTGATGGTGGACAGTCTGCGCCGCTCACATTGCTCCGAGGAGAATCTGCGCAGTCGAGCCTAACTGATGATATTACTGCTGGAATTAACAGGTAACACTTCACTGCCCTTTTATTTTGCAAATGGGGAGGAGTCGAAGTCAGCTACGCATCGATTAACAAATTATAGAAAGAATATCAAGTAGGGGAAAAAAACAATGTTTCTTCTGTGCCATTTGCTGCTGTTCAGCTTTGGTATTTACATAATGTTTACATTTTTTATTTAACACATTAAGACCTGAGTTTGATTATAAAACCTATGTTGCTATATCAGTGGTGCTGCAAACCTGTTCATGTCAAAGGACCCCCAAAATTATATGTAGGCCTATTTGGCCATGGACCCGGATCTGAAAAAAATAAAAATATCACAATATTCGAATAGCCAACTAATGTGCTATAGCTAAAACCAAGAAAGACACTGATTTTATGAATTATAATAAACATGTAAGTTAAACACTTTTGTGCGTGTGCGTGCATGCGTGCGTGTGTGCGTTATATTGAGCTGACCAAGTCAGATGTAAGATCAGCACCGCAGGCACTTCCTTTTCCACGGTTTTAGAATTTAGGGAAGGTGAGCCAAAAACTCTGCTTGGCTGATTCACAATCTGCTCCCTTTAAAAAAATAAAATAATGGGTCCTCTTTCAATGCAGAAAACATTTCCAGGTTAAGTTGAGGATGAAATACAAAATGAGCAGGTGGTTTTGGTGAATATAAATGAAAGCCAACACATTTTCAGTTTTCAGGTTTGTAGCCATGGGGGAGAGGCAACTGAGGACAACTGGTTTCTTATTCAGCAGTAGACGTGTGGTGGTGTTTAACCGGATTCTGATTGAGCTCTGTGGACATTTCCACAAAAAAAGTGCTCATTGGCTGGAAAAAACCCACAGTTTCCAGAAAGAGAGGGGTTGTTAGGTCAGAATGTGAATTCGATTGTTTTGGAAGAGGACATGCAAAGGTTGGAACAGATGCCTCATTGCCTCAGGGTTATAAATCAACGTAGTTAGGTAGCTCTTTTATGCTGTGTTTGAACAAAACAAAACAAAATGATTTTGACCTTTGGTCAAGTCATTTGTAGTTTAAACCAGTTCTAAAACAGCATATTGAATGAATACGATCTCTCTGTTGGCCAAAACAGTTTCTGTTGGCCTATCTTACCTCCTTAGCAATTGCATTTTCTTCAGAGTTAAAGTGAAAATGAGGTATAGTATACAATACATTATAATAAACCTGAGATTGAGGGGGGGGGAAAGAGAGTTCCACAGATAAGAGCTTGCTGGAAAGGGACATTGTTTAACAGAATAATTGTTTCTACTGTGCAAAGGAATCTGGCCATTATCAGAATGTTCTGCTGGAGATGTAATCATTGCAAAATCAAATGTTTAATGGCTAGGGCCAGCAGGTCCGTAGGTGGTAAATCTCACTCCAACTTATGCTAATGTCTTGAGTCTGGTCTGCTTAAGTGCGTCTGCACGCACAAAATGCATTTGAATCCATTCTGAACTCAGCCACCGGTGCCACGGATGGCTGAAAATTGAAAATCGCATCAATAAAGGAACTACAACTTATTATATTTAATATCATATTGTTTATGTCCCTCAAACGTATTTCTAATGGTTTGAGCCTAAATCACCACTCCGATATACAGTAATCAGTCCATGTCATTTCTGTCTGGCTTCTAAAGTGGTTTTAGCTGCAGTACCACAATGATCTGATAACATGCTATTGTCTCTGCCACACCCTCATCCCAGCTACTGTACTTCCCTCCCACATGAATTTGACTCAGAATAAGGTTGATGTATGGTGTCCCATAAGATGATGAGAACATAATGCATTTAGTCATTAGTTACAAATGGAAATTGCATTTGGGATAATAACAAAAAAAAGGTTTCCTCTACCACAGTCCCATTATATGAATAACGTGACAGATTTATTTTGCATACTTATTCATTCTCAAATCCTACATCAGTAGTGCTGTGGGCAGCCACACAGCCACAGCAGCACCCCTAGTCCCCGCAGCTATGGGACCATTTGAGGCATCATTGATTCATTCACAGTACCCTAAACTAATGTGAGATCCACAAGAACACACCTAAGAATTGTGAATGCATCTGACTATGAAGATCAATTGTGTGAGTGAGTACAGGTTTGTCATGCAATGGTTACCAACTTCTCTCAACTAGTGTTAGTCCAACCGATTAGGCTACGAACAGTCAAACAGTATCCCAAACTCTAACCTCAGTCTAAACCGGCCACATAGGTCGGACCCTAACCTCAGTCTTTACCATGCAGCCATGTAGGTTGCTAACTCTAACCTCAGTCTTTACCATGCAGCCATGTAGGTTGCTAACTCTAACCTCAGTCGTGCGCCACGGCTCACCTGCCACTGCCACGTAAATAAAACATTCAGGCAGGTGGAATTTGCTTTCAGGTTGCCCGACTGGGCACGAGCTCGTTTGAGAGGGGATTCAACTGTCTATAAACACAACACAGGACATCTCTGTCTAAACACCTGAACATGGCCAGTGAGTGCACCTCTGCCTTCTGGTATGTGGAATGTAAAATATGAGCTCTGTTTACCTATAATGTGCTGTTACACACACACACACACACACACACACAGACACACAC
>OOFJ01031632.1:0-10810 GCA_900323375.1 Benthosema glaciale
CTTACACATAGCTATTTAGGTTCATCTTATGGTGGACATGTTTGCCTGAAAGTGAATGTTTCTTAGTTTTAGAAATATAGTGCTTTCAAATTTGAGAAATTTATAATGGGGGTCAATGGCAGCTATTGCCATGTCAAAACATGACTTACACGTAGAAACCCCATTCATACTTATTTAGGTTCATCTTACGGTGGACATGTTTGCCTGAAAGTGAATCTTTGAAATGTTTCTTAGTTTTAGAAATATAGTGCTTTCAAATTTGAGAAATTTATAATGGGGGTCAATGGCAGCTTTTGCCACGTCAAAAAATCACTTTCACCTAGAAAAGCCATTCACACTTTTTATAATTCAGCTTACTGTGGAGACACATGCTGGAACTTTTTACTTTGAAATGATTTGTAGTTTCGGAGTTATTTAACTTTAACGCCCAATGCATTCTCAATGGCAATAGCACAAACTTTGGCAAGCTACTAATCCTACATACTTACACCTAGCCATCCCATTCAGGCCTATTTAGGTTTTTACGGTGGACATGTTTGCCTGAAAATTAATCTTTGAAATGTTACATAGTTTTAGAAATATAGTGCTTTTTTCAAATCCATCATCTTGAAAGAAAGACTTGGGTGGGGTTTGAACCCACAATCACCCAATCATGTAGCCAACTTCCTAACACACTGAGCTACTTGGAACGTGCCACAACACAGTCTTCTTTTCCCTTTGAGTAACAACATTAATACGAAGAACTTGTTCTGTTATATTTTTTATACTGCTGAAGGTTATTTTCTAGTAAGGTCATTTATACTGCTGAAGGTCATTTATACTGGTGAAAGTGAAAGGTGAAAATCACAGAAAAGCGACAGGCTATAGTCCATGGTCTCAAACCACATACTATAGTGTGCCATTATTTATGATTATTGAGGATTTGGTAAAAAAGGTGAAAATCACAGAAAAGCGACAGGCTATAGTCCAAGGAGAGGATGTCAAGAAAAGTAAAGAACACCTGTCCCTGATGGTGCTCTTTCAAGCTCTGAGCTCTATGGTCCTTTTTTGTAAACACACAAACAAGCAATAGCATACCATGACACACACACACACGCATGCACGCGCGCACACACGCACACGCACATGTGGCCTACTAGTTTATTTAATTTTTAACTGCCACTACTAAAAATGAGTGAGTGAGGGGCGCTTATCATTATACATCATATACATCATCTCATGAACAACTGAATTTATGTGATTGGTTAACAATGTTAACTGATTTGCTCTTCTACGTATGACGTAATTTCTCCTTTCAGATATGAGACGTGTGGACAAAAGCTGTACATAGGAGGGGCTGGCCCCCTCAAAAAGCGTGAAGTGAAGGGCGCCCTTATAATCAATTCATCATACATCATCATATACATCATCCAAATAAATCATCACATTCTGTGCTACAAACACACCTACACACAAAGATGTGCAGAGGAGGGGCTAGCCTAGCGCCTCTTAAACGTTATATTTTCCTTTTTTGTGGGGCGCTAGCTCCCCCAACGTCTGGCTTTCGGAAATTACATCATATGGCAGCCAAGTCTGTAGTTTTTAATGTTTGTTTAGATCACCTTAAACAGAGAGGCAGCCAAGTATATGGACTTTTAATGTTTGTTTGGACTACTAAACGTGACGTCATGTGGCAGCCAAGTCTATGGACTTTTCATTTAGAGTTAGTTTATGGAGTACGATGTTTGTTTAAGGAGTGAGGCGCCCCTCACTTCACACCATTGTAAGTGAAATCTTGCTAGAGAGTTGTGACAAGAGATGTTCAGGGGGAGAACTACACCTTTACCCCGATCTACACCCAAATCATGGGCACTACTTAAACCCTGTCCAAACCACAAGGGCCTCTATCTATCCTTTTCGCATTATTCACGTGTCTCCCCTGCGTCGCACACAAGTCTCGTTCCAACAGGCTTTTCGCATCCGACCTCCACCGTTGCTCTTTTCTCTGCTCCGCTCTTTCTCAATTTCTATCCAAAGGAGCTTTATTTTCATGAGCAAACATACATTTACGCAATCCATCCAGTCCACGAATCCGTGCAGGCGATGCGAATGACCTCCACACCAAATACTCCTGGGTTAGCAACCCTCCCGGAACCTACACCCTTTCCCCTCATGCATTATTCTTCATTCAATAAACATCCTTAACCTTTCTCAAAGGTGTGGTCCTTGCCTCATGAACTTCTTAAATGCCACTGAGAAACTGCTTTTTGAGACTGTAAAAAATAAATAAAGGAGACATACTACCCTGTTGCCATACTGTGCTATTTCACCAGTAAGATGGCTGGGGTTTAATTGGGTTCATGTAGATTCATGTAGATCTTTCATGTGGCGACCAAGTCTATGGACCTTTTATGTTTGTCTTATTCATGCCCCCAAAACCAGCATGCACCTTGTGAGGTCATGTGGCAGCCAACTTAGCCAACTCTATGGACAAGGTATCATGTTTGTAAATAGAACAGATCTATTCATCGAGAGGACTGTTCTTCTGGACTTGCCTTGAATCAATCCTGAATGTCAAAATAATCTACAACAGGATCTTCTTTCACCATCTTTGACCAACAGCTCCCACTGTCAGCTTTGCTACTTAGCTGTTTGATGTGGGCAATAGGTGGGGGGGCCCTATGGACCGTAGACACCTCTCTCTCTATTAAGAATGTCAGAGTCAAGTTTGGACAGACAGACATCTCCTTGTAGGCTGTGATGGCCACGTTGCGATTGGGCTCACTGTCGTAGCTCACGCTTTCGACACCGTAAGCTTTGGCCAACTCGTGGACAATCCTCCGGTGCTCCTGGTTCATGGGCGGGAAACAATGGCTCCTCTTTTGCTGTTTTTCCTCATTAGCGAGTTTGACAACATTCTTGATTTTCTCTTCTACTTCACTGACAAACCTCAGGTCTTTTCTTGCATCCGCTTTGAGACTGTCACTGTACATGCAAGTGGAGCGGACATTGAAGGGGGTCACTGAGGTGTCAATTTGCAAGGCCTCAGCCAGGCACCTGTTCCTCTCCAGTGTAGCACACTCCTGGTCACACTGAAGCCCGATTTGGTTTACGTCCCTCTTAGTGATGAGCTGACTAATGTCCACAGATTCTCCCAGCTGCATATTTGACAGCTTGCTGGCCATGGCAATGGCTGCATACTTTTGATATGAACTGGTCGCCTTTGTGCACACCACACTCTCCTTTCTTCTACCACACAGACACTGTAGCGCCACCAGGGCAGTGCAGGTGTTGCGTGGGCAGCTGCTGCCGTCATGGCATGGAGCAGAGCAGGGGTGGCCACACTCTGGACGGGGTAGCAGGCAGGGCTGGCGGCAGCAGGTGCCCTCAGACATACACTCGCCACGGTGGCAGAGGCGCTTGCAGTGGTGCATTTTACACAGCAGCACCTTGTCACACGGGAGACCACAAGAGATGACTTGCAAGTGGCAAGCGATGTTGCTTCTTAGCTCATGCCTTCCCATGCACCACCTCCGAGTGAGGTGCGTGCACGGCGGACACCTCTCTTCACCGTGGCAGTTGTGGAACACTGGGTGGTCACACTCATGTCTCCTTGTGCACAGATGCTTGCACTCTGGGGGCTTGGTGCCACAGGCGATGGGAGGGTACAACACAGTCTGCCCACAGTGGCATGTCAGCTCATCAAAACTGGATTGCCAGCAGCGTTCACAGTGTCCACGGTGACAGGGCTCTTGGCAGTGGTGGTTCCCACAGTTGAGCTTGTAGCCACAGATCCGAGTACAGCCGTGTTCCACGTCAGCACAACATAGCTCCCCGCACTTATGTCGACCACAGGAGAGTTTCTTATTGCAGCGTCTCCCGCAAGTGAAGACGAGTTGATCTTCATTGTTAATCGTTTTACAGGGAACCTCCATAGTCTTTGAGCCACACCGACATGTGATAGTAGAGTTAAGTGAGCATGGCCCACAGCTACCCTCATGGCACAGCATCTCACACTTATGAATAGTGTCTTTAGAGCCACAGACCAGTGGCTTGCTGCAAGTCTTTCCACAGGAGGGAATAGGATCTGAGCAGGTCTCCCGCTCTGAGTAGCCCAGTTCCGAGAGCCTAGCCAGAGGTGTCTGCCCACAAGGACAGGTTTTCACCATCCTGGGGGACAAAGGACAAGGCTGGCATGGCCCAGGGTGGCACGCCTGCTCACATTGGTGGGAATCGCAGTCCAATGTCTTCCCACATGGTTGTTGACAGGAGAAATGTCCAGAACCACCAAATTCTTCGTTATCAGTGCCGCACAGGACTTCACGACAAGTAATCCCACAAAAGCAAGCTTGCTGAACAAGGAGCTGACAGGGCTGGCACGTTCCACCATGGCACACCTCGTCACAGGTGTGTTCAGCACAGGTGAGAACTGCTCCACACACACGGTCACACTGGACAACTACAGCCTGACCACAGCGCATCGGTTGAGTGCTTCTTCCACAGACGCAAGACTTTGTTGTAAAAGCAGAGCACTGTGGGCACGGCCCAGGGTGACACAATATGTTACAGCGGTGGTTGCAATCACCTCCCCTGTTCTTCCCGCACATATCCCCACAGCTGTGTGGGATCTCACTGCGCCGCCACTCCGGATTAGTGACTTTGCCACAGAAGCATATATAGGAGGTTGGGTGTTTCTCCGCAACATTCCGGCAAACTGGACAACCCCAGCCTTCAGTAGAATCCTCTGCCTGTGAGGCCGAGGACCTGGCCCATTTCTTAATGCAGTTGAGGTGGAAGACATGGTAACACATCTGGCAACTCCACACGGGTGCCGTACGACAGATGACGTCACAGCACACCATGCACTCGTACTTTTCCCCGGACAGCTGCTCGATCAAACATGCAGTTTGTGTCTCCTTGTTCTTAGGCATGTTGTCTATGTTCTTTTGACCAGGCCTGTAGTGGGCTCTCTCCCGCCCTCCTCTGTTCTGTCTACCGGCTCCCCTGTCTGAGTCGCTCTGTTCTCGAGGCAATGGCTTTGGTGACTCGATTGGTCCCCGGCCAGGTTTTGGCCCCATGCGTTTCTGCTGGGGACCAATCTGACACAGGCTCCAGTCTGCACCCTTCCTGCCCCTCTGACATATTTCCCTCGCTTCTGAAGAGTAGTGTTCTCTGCCGGCAGCAGAACCCGAGGCTTCTCCCAAAGCCCTGTTCCCTCGATTCTCTGTATTGTGTCTAAAGCCCCTGACTTCTTGCCCCATTCCCATTGGCTCTTGATCAAACTCCTTGTTGCTCTTTAGCCAGGTGTCCTGGTCTTCACCGGGATGTTGCACATGCCCACTCACGGGGCTGTCACCCCTGTATTGACCACGGTCAGCTCCAGCAGGTCTTTGCCACCCGACAGGCTGGGCTCCTGGCACTGAACCACCACCAGCCTCACCTCTGTTGTCTCCTCTTCCATTTGACCGTCGCCTACCTTGTCCTACTCCTCTGCCTCCTCGCACACATCCTCTCCCACGTCGCGCATCCCCTCGGTGGTAGGGAGGCTGGTGATCCATTTCAGGAGTTGAATTGTTGTCGTCTGTGGGTGGTTGTTGCTGGTGATCCATTGTAGGAGTTGAATTGTTGTCGCCTGAGGGGGTGGTGGTTTTTGCTGGTCCGAGGGTGGTTGTTTGGGGAGTGTCCTCTCGGGAAGAGACCCTCCGCTCCAACTCACTGTCACTTCACACACTTTATTTATATGGATCTCAGAAGTCATGTGACGTCAGTCGTCAGTGACATATGTATGACATGGGCAAGGTTTCAGTGCTATTCAGGCCCCATTGACTTCTATCATTACTGTGACATCCGCTATGATGGTCTACTCTACACCACTGTTTCGGGACCCATTTGTTGGTCACGTACCAGTTTTTGAGGGGCACCAGCCCCTCCTATATAAAGTTTTGGTCCCACACGTCTCATATTTGACACTGACAATGTCTGTCATATTTGACACTGAAGTTAGGTCATATGTACCTCAAATATGACGTAATTTTGTGGCTAAACAAACATTAAATGCCGTTGTTTACGCCACACGTAGACGAGCAAATCGGATGACGAAGAACAGACAAGGATTGAAGGAATGAAACACATTTAACCACACTACAGTCATGTAATGTTGCAGTGTATAAATCAGTCATGTGACCTGTTAGACCAATCGTTAATGCAATAATTGCATTGAAAAACACTATTTAACTTATACAAATTGTAATTAAATGTAAAATCAGAATTCAATTGTAGGCCTACTATGTATCTTGTACATTGCCTGCAAGTTGGTTAACTGTTAATATGGTGTCATACAAGTGTATGTAATTTGTTCACACACAAATTGTGACGCGTTTTAGTGGTGTGTGTGTGTGTGTGTGTGTGTTTGTTTGTGTGTGTGTGTGTGTGTGTGTCCACTTCTTGATCAACAGTAGCCTATGAAGTTGGTGCATCAAACATGGCTGACTGACATAACAGACTATTGCACCAGTTTCACAAAGACACAAAACAAGCATCATAGTAATGATAATAATTTATTTAACTGTAAGGTAGAGGAAGAGTCTTTGGCAGTGAAGGACATAGGAACAGAGGGCACTAGATGAGTGGTGATGTGGGGTGATACAAGGGAAGCTGAGTGGTGATGTGGTGTGATACATGGGAAGATGATCGGGTCGATTAATGACACTTTAATGGTTGAGGATATTAATGGTCCGGTTCTCTTTAACGATTCCTTGGGGGTTTTAAAAGAAACCTTACATACAGGACTGTAACTCTGAGAGTGTACAAATGGAACCAGATGGACCCTTACAGGTACATTTGGTTCTATTTGTACTTTCTCAGAGTTATTGTAGTTCTTGAAATTAAAATGATTGAGAACCACCACTGCCCGATAGGGATGCACGATTCATCGGTAGCATAATCGTTATTGGCCATAAAAATGCCATATCTGTATTGGAACGGTCTCAAAATAATACAGATTGTTTAATCGGTTTTCACCAGCAAAAATAAATGAGAATGAAACAAAATTCTACATTTAATTTCATTCAGTTGTGAATACAGACACTTGGAAAAGAGTATATGCCATTTATTGATTGATTGAATACCTTATTAATAGGCTTTGGGCCTAGGCTTGCTTCCATTGAGGTCCTCTGTATAATATAGGAATCGGTCAGAATCGGCAGATATGACCCTGCAAATTATCTGAGAAGGGATATCGGTCATAATTTCATAATCGTGCAACCCTAATAGTAATGTATAGCAGTTCAGATACGAGCTCTGAAAGAGTGATCCAACACTACCTACATCTACGAGTCTTGTCATGTGACATACATCATTGTGTTAAGATTGGTCGGGGCTGTATAGTCAAATTTGTTGGCCAACAAAGAACCCTGTTGCTGGATGTCAGGACATCTGTATCATGGCAGACTTGAACTCAAATTCGCTTAACAATGCGTGCGTCCATTTGGACCTACGCAAATGGAACAAGTATGACTAGACTAAGTATGAGTCAGTAATCTTTGTGAATGAGCGTTTACACAATCTCCACCAATGGGGTCATTGTTTTTGAGCAATAAGTGCATGTGGGGAGGTTGCTGTTAATGAGAGAATGAGGAAGTTAAGAGTGCATGGCACAGAAATGAGCACTGAGAAGATAGATGATCAGATGCCCGGTTGGTGAGAGTGGCATGTTATGTAGGTGTGTCTTTGTGTGGGTCAGTGTTAATACCTTTTTTCACCGACATTGACAAAAAAAACTAAATAAAAACCAAGCTAAGATGGCTAAATAAATATACTGACAATTGTGTCTACAAATAGAAACTAAACTAAAATGTTAGGGATGAACTACTGGAGAAGAGATCCACAAAAAAGATAGTTCTACAAGTTCACAGCACATCACGCCGCTGCAATGCATTGTGAGCTTGTAGAACAGCTATTTTCAGCATGCAACCAAGAGTAAAACCAGGCATCACGATGCCATCAAAGCACGCCAAAAGACATCTGTCAACAAAATAAACTGTAGATTTAATAGACTTTTAGTAGACTAAAACCTTTCAGATGACTAAAACTAAATGAAATTGTTTTCAAAGGACTGACTAAAACTAAATCAAAATTTGCTGTTGTGTGGGTGTGTGTAAAATTGATAAAGATTTCCAAATGCATCACAGTAAATGATGTATTCTTGTCGACCCCCCCCCTTAGATCACCTAATTAATTTCCACTTCATTTAAAAACATGTAACATCCGAAGAATTGATACACATTTTATGGCATGACTTGTGTTACAAAAACATATATATATATATTTATATATAAAAACAAACATACAGAGCAATTCATTTAGTGGAACAGGTGTAATCCATTATCAGAGTGGCTCACTCATTCCAGCACATTCACATCCCACTGGCATCTCTGCTACTACTGCATGATTCAGATCAGTGCTTCTCAAATGTATCCATGTCCAAGGACCTCCAAATGATAGATTTGGTGGTCCATCTCAACATATTTTGTGCCAGGGAGTGGCATGAGATTTGAGTTGCTAAATTGTTTACAAAAATATTCCACATTTTTCCACACAAAAACAGATATTTATTTAAAAAAAAAAGCCAGCTCTACAAGCTCACAACACGTTGCATCGCAATGTGTTGCGAGCGTGCAGATCAGCTATTTTCAAATATCCGACGTACATGGGGTTAAAGTGGTTAAACTCACTAATAATAAACTTTGTTGGGGACCCCCCTCATGGAATCTCCTCCCCAGGGGTCCCCGGACACCACTTTGAGAACCACCGTCCTACTCAAATAGCAAGTGCAACGGCATAATCCAGATACTGAGAGGCAAGCAGATACAAGTAGGCATCAACTCTTTGAGACTCTGCTCATTGTGCTTTCCATTCCAGGAAGTTTGTCCCTCCATGCCTTCCATGCTCCATGATGTGCTCAGGAGAACTTTGTCGTCGCTGTTGGGCAGAAACCTGCTCTCTCCATATTCTAACCGTTTGTGTTTTTTTTTCATAAATTGACGGCCTACTTGATCCTACTACAGCGTCACGCAAAAGCATCAAAAGCAGCAGATCCGCAAGCTCGGAACGCGGCACGAAGCAACGCATTTTGAGCGTGTCGTTTCCGATAGCCTTCTACTTTTGAATTTAGAAAAGTAACAGTTTGGACACATCAGGTTTCCACCCGACAGACAACCTGCCTCATAAATCCTTACTGCCCCCACAGGGTTATTGCAAGAGGGCTCACAAAAACAAAACACTAATGTTAATATAACATATATATTACAAAATCAATGTAAAAATTACATAGTATTATTTATTTATTTTAAACCTAAAACTTGACCACTTAAGTGGCTTAAGATGGCTGAGCTGCAAATTTCATTTTTAAGTGGGCTCTGATTCAGAGAAGGCTGGGAGCCTGTGCCTTATTATTGCGTCCAAGTGCAACAATGCCAAACAGAGCACAAGCGTGTGTTGTTGTCCCTTTTGAGCTGAAGAAAGGAACATTGAAGGTTGGATGGGACCACACAAGGGAACACATTTCTGGAGTGGAATGCAGCTCGAGTTGTGTCTCTAACACCCAAGTGGGGCGGCTAAGGCCATTTCAATAAGAAAAGGACTTGTTAAAACCAAGTTACGGAACCAATCGGAATGCAAAGACAATGCATTCGTCACGCAGTTCCCACTAGTACGAGTGCGAGTAGCAGAATAATACACAGTACACATTGTGCACATTGGCAAAAAAACATTACATTTAAACATGGCACGCGGAAAGGATAGGTAATGATGTCACAGCTCCTGTCAATTAATCAATTAATTAATATTTCTTAATATTGATAGATACAGGAGTCCATTCATTCATCAATAAAGGCAACAGGACTGGACACTCACAGGACACACTTCTCCAATTCCATCTATCCGTTCGATCATCCGTCCATGTCTCCATTCACAAACGTATCCGTCTTCCACCAAATTTTAGGCATTACAGGCATCATCACATAGTTCAATACAAAGGTCAATACTGTTGGAGGTCAAGAGCCGGCCGGGCCTGCTCCTGATGTGTGCAAACAAAACAAGGAATTCTTTAGCTGTAGGGAGTGGTGTTGTCCACTCGGGGACGCTGTTCTGCCTTCTCACAGTCAATCTATTCGTTATAGTTCTCTAGTCCTGCTGGCACCATATTGCCGTGCTAGTAGCTACACGTCCCATTTGTTGCAGGGGCTTGGGGTAAGGGGCACGGAGTATGGCACAGATGAACAGCGGGTTGGCACAACTTCAAGTGCAGGGATCACGCAACGGGCATGCTAAGAGTCTCAACTGAGCTCTTCAAAAGTCTGAGAACCCATGGACCTCCTCCATCTGGCTGCCTTTGTTAGTGCTCTTTTGACTCGACTGGCTCTCTCCCTCTATATATATATAGCATAATTGGTCTCTGTCGGGCAGAAACCTGTCATCTCCATAATCACATTTTTTTTCACAAATCAATGCCCTACTTGATCATACTGCAGTGTCACACAAAAGCATAAAAAGTAGCACATCCACAGGCTCAAAAACCACATGTTCAAGAAGCCACAGGTTTCGAGCTTGTGGGTCTGCTGCTTTTGAATTTGAATCTTGAACACTAATAGTTTTTAGACACATGAGGTTTCCGCCCGTCAGACGACATACTAGTTGACATTGTCCTGGGTTAGGGGCATGAGGGGGAACACTACTAATTGGGGAGTCTTTTACAGTCAAGGAAGGGGTCACAGAGTGACCTTGCTGAGTCTGAGGGACAGGCTGGAGCGGTGCTGGGAGGTGCGGGGGAGCG
>OOFJ01031649.1:0-10949 GCA_900323375.1 Benthosema glaciale
ATGATTGCTCTCTCTCTCTCTCTCTCTCTCTCACACACACACACACACACACACACACACACACACACACACACACACACACACACACACACACACACACACACACACACACACACACACACACACACACACACACACACACGCCAGGCCAGGTTCTCTTTGCCCTCCCCTACTGAGGCACTCACTCTATAATGACCCCTGGAGATGGTAAAATAAATCAGCTATTCTTCGATTGATTTGACCTCGTTCTGATTGTGCTGACAGTTTGCTTCTATACCACGCCATCATGCTTACCTTGCAAGAGTGAAGAGCAGTAATGGTTTGCACTTCATGCACGGATAGAATGCCAACCTCTCCCCTCCGTCCCACGCCCCTGTCTTTGTGAGTTCCTCACTCTGTGTGTTTACTTGTCCCCTCTGGTCTGTAGCGGAGCAGATCAGATGGCTGATATGTTAATGGTAGCTTTGCTGAGTAATGGGGCAGGATGGGAGCCTGACACACTGACCCCTCCCATCAGCGTTGCCTGCCACCAGCAGGATGCTCTCTGGGAAATTTCCCGCCTGCTTATCGGACCCGCTTTGATGGGTCTGGGTCTAGGGTTACAGGAGAACATGATCCCTGTGCTTTCCACAAGACTTGATCGCGAGACTGTCTGTGATGTCGATCTCGGCATCATGGGTATAAACCAAACGCGCTTGTTTTTTTTTCTCCTTCTGACAACAATCTTTGGAATTGCGTCGAGGGTTTATCTTGTTTCCTCTATCGGCATGAGAGACGACACATCCATCTATACATCAACGATCAAAAGAGAAATGTGTCGAACACTGTAAGCCATTGTGCTGGGGAAAAGGTACAGTAGTTCACATCCTGTGTCATAAGAGAGGAATGTGAAAGGGTGTAATGGATGCCTATGTGATCCTTCATTAGGTGTCCTAAGCTGTGTTTACAGTAGCGTTCTCACTCTGACTGCATTTACCACAGGCCAGCACTGCTCTTCCCCGAAGCCTTCATAAATCATCATTAACAGACAGACCTGACATTCTGCCTATACATCACCGCGCAGGCCTTTACTCCTCCATAACTCAAACGGCTGGATGTACGCTGTGTCATGTCACTTAAAAACATTTCTGAAACTCACACCCTAACAATGAACAACAGGCTTGGCTTCCAAAAAGAGGCGAGATGAAAGAGCCACAGAGAAAGTGGAGAGCACACTAATGCCTCAGAACATTATGTTAAGCTTTCTCTTCGTGGCTGCCAGGAATTTGGATGTCTGTGTGTCCCTGTCAGACTGAGGAGGCTAAAGTGACAGTGAGTCAGAGTGCGTTAAAGCTATTAATGAAATTGTAGAGGTGTAGTATAAGTAAGGGTATAGTCAAAAGAACAATGCCACCTGAGTGATACAGTAGGCTCTGAGATATTTGTGTTCTGAATTTGTGAATGATTGGCTGAACTCATTTCTGTTTTAAATGTATAACATAGCATGTACTGTACATAAATGACATTTCTCCTCAATTACAGCAAAGTGTAGCAAAGTGCTACTAATATTGTAATGCTACATTTTCTTTATCTGCCATGAAATATACATTGAACAATACGCAAGATTGGTAGATGAATAGCTCCCATACAAATACACAACCTCCACCGCTATAATGGGTGGAACTGCAGTGCAATCTATTCATAGTGCTTTACATAATCATTAGAGTCAATCTGGATTTTGAAACACACTGCTTTTTGGAGCTCATGAAATATAGATTTAAAAGAATGGAACCTGTTTTTCCCTCCTTGTATTGCGATCATAATCAAGCGTGCCCAGAAGCCATATGGCTGATTGCAATCAGTGTTGCCTGTCCTGTGCCAAGTCTTGGATTGTTGTCCAACTGTCAGATTACCTAAAGCATACTGTACGACTTTACATTGGTTCATTATTTTATTGTGTTACAGTAAGTTTGCACAAAACACATCAATCCATTTGGGATATTCCTACTAAATCATAATTATCGTCGCTATCGGGTGTAAACCTTGTAATACATGTCCAAAACTGATACGTTTCAGTGTTCCAATGAATTAAATGCAGTTAATATTTAGTCATAAGCTCTTGTTAATAGCTTTCATACTTTTAATAAAACATGTATTAATCCAACAGATAGACTTTCACTGTCATTGAAGGTGAGAAATGTCCAAAAATGTTCAAAAATAACACAAATAGAAAATCTACTGTACAAGCTTATAAATTGGCAATTTGCTACATATTTATGATGCTACCATATTATACAACTAAGTATAATAATAGAGCATTCATTTATGGAGCATTAATTTATTAAGGAAAACAAATCTAAAAGGGGTATATGTAAGTAAAATATGGCAATACAAGGTTTCTGCGGCTGCCTGACAGTGCCGATATTAGGGTCAGACATGATGTTAGTCAAATATTTTAAATTTGGTGCCGGTGTGCTATAGCAGTCGTTCTCTAATTTGGGTCTGGGAACCCCCAGGGGGTCCTTGGGGTTGTTACAGGGGGTCCCTAGCCAAATATCACATCAAAATCAGTTTTAAACAAATGCTATTTTTTAGGCTATTCTTTGAAGATCTTGGCAAATTGTTTCTCTTATGGTGGTCCCTGGCTGGCATAAAGTATTTTCAGATGGGCGTCTGCATGGCCAAATACATATCAATTTGGGTGCCCTTGACATTAAAATGTTTGAGAAACACTGTGCGATTTGGATCGATCTGAAACTCTTCTACTGAAGGCATCTGAGAGGGTTATTCCGAGACGCTATTCTGAGAGATCTATATGGAACATTGGTACTGTGTAGAGTAGATCATCATCCTCAATCACACCGTCATAATGAACCACAGACAGAGAAGTCTTACTCTTCTCATTGATCACTTACTTATACAAGCTGCTTTTAAACCATCAATACCTTTTACAGCCCCACTTAAGATGAGGAACATATGTCTCCAGTGTTGTCTGTCTGCCTGAGTGCCCTGGTCACTGGTGCACATATGGCTGCTAAACCAGTGACCCATTAACATTAAAGCCAGACAAAAGGAATATATGCAATCCCATTCTGCAAACTCCTGAGTTGTTGGTTGTGAATTCTGAGAGTGTGCATGAACGCTGCCAGCATCACACAATATTTATGATATGGCATGTGATCTATATATCTGTTACATTATTCATATGAATGAAAATCCCATTTTAAGATGGCCACTCTTATGACAATTGATTCCAATGACAATATGGACGATAATACAATTTTCTCCCCGAGTTGCATTTTAAGCACATAAGCCAGATTTAATTTAAGCATACAGATGTCCATTTAATAAAATAATATTGTCTTTTATATCATTAGTTTTGAAGCATGAATGAATGAATGAATGAATGAATGAATAAATAAATAAAAATAACAATTCACTCTCCTCCAATTTATGAGAGGATTGTCATGAATTTAACTTTTATCCCAGAGTTAAATGCTCTGACCGAGATTCCTCAAAACCATAAGTATACAAACGAATGCTTTGTCTTGGCTGGCCAGTGCTCCATTTTGGACTCGCTGTACGGAATTCCACTACAGTGTCCCTCCCTCCTCCTACTGTCCTTGACACACTTTCTCAAGGTGGACACACTGACCCCATCAGCTGGTGCTGTAGACATCCCATAGGGGGCCGTAACACCCTATACCCCTACAGCATCTATCTCCATGCCCCATGTGCCTCCGTATGGCCCTCTCAAATGCCTTGGGCTCTCCCTCTGACAATTCCCTCTCAAGGAGTGATTAATGCCTATTTACTTCAGAAGGCCAAGCCATTTCCCGGCATAGGGAGTGTGTGGAGACTGGGCTGTGAAAGAGGAGAAATGGGGGAGAAACGGGACGGGGGGAGGCTAAACATGTATGTACATATGCTTAATTTATAGAATACTATGATGGAGTTAAGAGGGGGAAATAGCCGAATTACAAACTCACAACACGTTGTTCAGTTCAGAGTGTGTTCTGTTCAGTCATAGAAATCGTTTTCTTTCTTTTTTCTTTTTTTTGTGTCTGTTTCTTGTCCAAATGTCCGAAAAAGGGCTAGGGAGAAGCCATCAGCTTGTGAGCATTGTAGATCTGCTATTTTTGGCATACGACGCCTCAGTGAGTGAGCTGGACAGGGATAAACAGGAGCTTTTATAAGGTTAATATGTTTCATAAAAAAGAAGAGGAAAAAAAGATGAAATCTTTTACTTCAAGGTTGTACTCTCTGCTTATTAAACAATTATTCACAGACATGCCGTAAAATATAACTTTGCGGGCATTCTACTTCTGCCATCACATTCAACTGCAGTCAAAACAGGCTGCTTCTGTTACAAGGTTGTTGTTTTTGCGTCGTCGTTTTCCAGCCAGGAGGCTCAATGCCGTTAAATAAACTTTGTCCCCAAACAGTAATCCTTAAGAGGCCAATGTCAAACTGGGTCACATTGCTGTCATCTCACTATTGCCTTTATTTACAGTTTTGTTTGCAGTTTGTTTACTTCTCTAGATATGTTTATATTTTTGGGGGATTATTTCCATGTTCCATCTTAAACTGAGCTCTTGACTTTTCAATGTTACAAAATGTAACATTTTCAATGTAATGTGGTTTGTTCTTTTGTCTCACTATAGCCTAGATATGTTACAATATATCACTACATTTATATTGATCACACGTACAGTCAATCATTTAATTATATTAATCAACTAAAGTATTTGAGAATACAAATGTACAGTGTTCAATCTTATTTTGTATCGTTTTAATCCAGGACAACATGACCAACATCTGACATTGCTTCTTCTTTAGTCTTGATCTATTTGCTTATTTTGTGAACCAGATGTTAATATTACAGAGGTTTTCTGTAATATTCATGTGGCACTGAACCCAGAATGAACTAATTACATATAATGTTGTATGTAATTCGTCATATGGTGATGGTGACGCACAGGAAAAGAAAACTACCCAATCTACATTTACATTGTGTAATATTTAGCTTACCGGTATTTATGTTTGAAAATGTTAACCGATCATCATGACATCCCAAAATAGGGATGCCAGGTGGTGGACAGTGGTTAGCCGAACATCCCAGAGGTTGTTTTGTTAGTTTTTAGTTCTAATCACACCATGAAAGGTTACAACATAGTATCTCTGCCAGATTCTAAATACAGAACACAAGTGGTGGCTTTGAACCCAATATAAGCCATAGACACTGACCAGTGTAGACGAGACATGCTGCCAATTATTTGCGGCCCATACTTGCAATATCATCGTAGCCCACCAGTAGGCTCCGGCTGACAGGTTGGGAATACTGTTGTAGCTGAGATGAATGATATGCAGTCTGGAGACTTCTGCTGGGCTTTGGTACAGTTTCACGGCTGCACAGAAAAGCCTGGTGACAGTGTGATGTTAGGATCAGAACCTCCAACCTCCACCAGTTGTGAAAAGTAACTACGTACATTTACTTACAATTGTGAGGTATTTGCACTTTACTTGAGCATTTCCAATATCCAAAACTTTTACTTCTACTCCACTACATATGAGATCTAAATATTGTACGTTTACTACACACTAGTTACTTTGTAGATTTTGATTATTATTACCAGTAAGACGGCCTGAGGTCACGTGCACACACCGCCTGGGTGACGGCAGACAGCTGGGCGAACACTGTCGCTTTGGGATGGGGGGGTCAGATCAACGTATGGAATTAATTCTGTACTGGCCATATATGGATCTTGAGTGTACAGGGTTTGATGAGGTCAGATCAACATATGGAATGTCAGAAATGATCAGCTCCAGAGATCTAAAGGTGGCGGCGGGGGCAGTGTCTTGAGTGTACAGGGTTTTATGAGGTCTGGCCATGTATGGAGCGTGTCTTTATGAGTACAGTATATGAAGACGGCCATATATGGCGTGATGTGTCATGAGGCGTGACCAAATTATGGAGGCGTGACACAAGGCTAGCCGTGACACTAACAGGAAATGCAGGTTTTCATCTTGAGAACTCTCTTCTCTCATGGGGGTCCCTGGCAAAAGATATTTTGCAAATGGGCAGCCAAATATATATATCAATTTGGGGGTTCTTGACATGAAAGCATTTGAGAATCACTGATCTATAAGGAGCCCCATTAGGCTGGTCTTCAGCTCCTGTGTATTGTGAGGGGTGAACACGATAGCATTACAGACCTTGTGTCAGGCTGTTTATGGTACACATGCATTACATGCTCTTGGTTGTACTGTAGGTACAGAAAACCAGGAGTTATATCTCCAGCTATACAGTCAAGTGGCGTACTTTGAAGACCCACATTAACCCCCCGTCTCGCTCCTGAACCCTGTCTAGAAAAAGTGTTTTCTCTTTGTTTAGCTGTTCAGCACGTTATGTGCTGTGCATTAATCATCTCAGGAAAAGCAATTATTTCTAATAGATTGTGTGCTTCAGTTTGCTGCAAGTTGTGATGTATGGCAGAGTGGAGAATGGTCTGGGTAGACAAGATGTCCAAGATGAGAGCTTTGCAAAGCAACAACAAAACATTCTCCTTTCCAGTGCATGAAAAAAAGGCTACTGATACCGGTACCTATGTGTCCATCAACTCCTTCCCATCTGCTACAGGCTCTGCCTGTAACAGACACTTCAATTCAAACAGGCTGTCCAATCTAAGTATAATTTTGTGAAGGAACAGAAACTCTCTCATGTCACACAGAAGTGTCTGTGATACCTTTCTAAACAGGTCTTATTTACTCAATGCAAAGAGCAGCTATCACATGTTCATAATTCATTATTATTTATATCATGCCATATTTATTCATTAGTCATTGCCCATTCAGTGTTGAAGACAAGCAATGTGTAGGTTTGGGGCTGATCAAAGCAGTACTGCAGATGTTTGGTTTTCCCATGGGGGAGACCAGGATTTAAATCCAAATGTTTACACCTACTCGTTCCACTTACAGTAGAGTTTAGAGATTCCTCCTATTTGAAAGTACAATGCCACAAACAAGCAAACACAATGCATTTGTTTTGAGAGATCATGGATGTTAATTGTTTGAATATGACAAATTAAGGCATTCCACACGAAAAGACGTAGAATTTGCATAGCGTAAAGCCCCACTGACTGATATACTTGCAATTATAATAGGTTTAAAATTAGGTTCCGTTATACTAGGTAAACTGACAGGCCTTTTTATGAATTCAAAACAATGCTTTTCAATTGAAATTCAATGAGTGAACTACTGACTGTTGCCTGAGAATACAAAGAGAGGAATCTCTCATGAACGATCAATTGCACTGAAGGCTGCTGTGGGAAAATGTATTATAGAAGGTGAAACCAAACAGGGCAGACATTTAAGATATAGGACAGAATGACAGCAATAGTTCAGAATGGAAAATGTCTAAAGTAAATAATTCTAAATATATAATAATAATGATGTACACATGTTTAGAAGAAAACTGTAGCACAGGAGAGAGATGAGAACATTAATGTACACAAGAACTCAAACATGAGCAATGCTTTGTTTGTGCATTGCTTTTTCTATTGTTTATTAAGAGTGGATGCTCTACAGTATAAGAGAGTAAAATAAGTTGTGAAAGCAATGAAAATGTGACCTGCTTTGAACTGTGATAATTTATACTTTATACATTATAAACCTTATAAACCTGCATGTCAATTTATGAAAATACTTTCATTGAGTGACAAAAGTCTAATGGATGGATGTTTCTGACATGAAGCTAGCTCCTAATCTAGGTCAGTCAT
Source organism: Benthosema glaciale (assembly GCA_900323375.1). Classification (NCBI taxonomy): domain Eukaryota; kingdom Metazoa; phylum Chordata; class Actinopteri; order Myctophiformes; family Myctophidae; genus Benthosema; species Benthosema glaciale. Next base: position 7,758 of record OOFJ01031649.1, read on the forward strand.
AGAGTAGGTCAGTTGTTTTATCTATTTAATGTTATGCGTAATTATGATGTAAATTGCAATATATGTCTACTGTAAATCAAAGCCACCATTAAAAAAAGATACAACTCAGCAGGGTCATTCTTAATGTCAATTTATAATTTCAATTACGAGCTATATCAGATTTTTATTGTATCATAACATCTTATTGCAATAACTGTAAATGAAATGCCTGCAAGCATTGATTGCTACCCCGAGTGTGCAGCTGTTGAGGTGATCGAAAATAGCCGATCTACAAGCTCACAACACGGCACATAGTTTCTATGTTCGACGCTGGCATGCAACTAGGCTTTTGGCCCCTTAGTATTTCACAGGATGACTCACGGCCATGATAGACAGGCAAATCGATATTTTGACTTTGGCCACAGGTTTTTGTCTTGCAGGGGAGAGAGATGGTAATGGAAGAGGACTGTAAATAAGTGGAAGGTTCTTGACAAATGAATCCATTAACATTTGCCTGTGTCGCCTGGCGAGCAGATTTGCTGTTTTATGGGCCAGGAAAAAAGAGCTAGTAAATCTGAGGGCGCTGGGAGGGTGAGGAGCTGAGAGCAGGCCGGGGAACACATCTCCCATGATGCAGCACTTTATCTCCTTCCCAAATGGCATCTTTATCTGCCTAAATTAAGTTTTGATTCCTTGCCACATACGGTGCCACAAATCACTTTTAATACTAATATCAAGAGCAGCAGTAAAGTGTGCCCGAAGCGACGGAAAGCAGCTTTATTGTGTGGCACATACTGTACTGTCTTCTCTCCACCATTCACTCTGTCTGTGAGGCTCACCACTTGTAAAAAATCACCCCCAAACTGCTGCTTTGTGTGCAAATCATATCAGGCCATTTGTCATCATTCAAATTCCTCTCTATCCTGCAGGTCTGCACAGTAACAATATCTGTCATTCAGTGCATTTGGAGGAACATCCGTCCCCAAAGGTGACTTAATCTGTGCCTGTGATTAATTTCCAAATTCTAATTTCCTCTCCGCTGGCAGATGTTTATCATTCAAATAAAAAATAAATTGAATCACGTGGATCTCGGTATTCACATGGGACCGGCGTAGCTCCAATGTGGTTCTCGGTCTTCATGAGGCCACTTTTGTCTAACACATACTGTATGATGACTCCACATTTCTGGAAGATTTCAGTCTGATCACCTAGTACACACACACTACAGACGTATACATATAGGACGTTTTCTTCCACATGGCTCTGCCTCATACAGAGCCACTAAAAATACAATGGATCATCCTTAGCATCGTTTGCCGTCTAGTGTCTACAGTGATCAGCTTGATTGAATTGAGGGCCGTTGTCTGTGCTGAGGAGGGTTAATGGGATAACTGACACACATGATGCAAAAAACAACAACAGCATTATATTAACATGAGAACAGTGTATACTGTAGCATAAGAACAGAGGGTCTAAATCAGCAGACAGCATCGTGGCAAACCACTTACGCTAATATGCCCCCAGTAGAGCATTTTTGATGAGACAATACCAATAAAGGTTGGTACAGTAAGTGCCTGAACAGCATGGAGCTCCTGAGAATGTCTGCACTGTAGGTCAACTTATATTATGTGCTGCCAGATGGGAATATGCTTTGTTTACGCCCCATCATGTGATGGCGTTGCACGCTGAAAATAGCCTATCTGCTTGCTCATAACATATGCGTCACATTGCGACGCGTTGTGAGCTTGTAGATCAGCTACTTCCGTGGACCAACACCCCCGCACTACGAAGTCTGTCGCCAGGCATTAGAGTAGAACAGAGGGTAATTTACATCCCTGTGGTCAGCCTGATTGCCGCCACAACATAGTGCTCGCCGCTCCTTCCCAGTCTAATTAACAGCTACGCCATTAATAACACAGAATGGGAATTCAACATTTTTACTGGCCTTTGATTAAAATCAGGCACAAATATGAGCAGAAGGGAGAGCCGGATTGCTTTCCTCGTACAATAATGAATTTTGTACTTTACATAATACAGGAGTTAACACTTCATGCCTCCACTTTTAGCGCTTATGCTTGATTGGCTTGTGCAACCTGTAGGTATATTTCACTTTCAAAAAAACCTTTTGGTAATTTCATCGTCTACTCAGGTTTTTATGAACATCCCAGACAGTTTTTAAGTTGCTTGATTCAGTATTTAGATATTTGATATTCATTTTAGCTGCCCCGCCCCCTGCCTATACAATCTCATTGCAACTTCAACCTCCATTTTAACCAAGGGTGTGTTCGGAAATAGCGCACTGAGTGCAGTGCACTGTGCAATGCAAACCAATAGGCGAGTGCACTCTGGTGCGGTATTTCCGAACGCTCTCGTGCGGTATTTCCAAACGCGCCACATGTTACAATTTACACTTTTAGGCATTTAGCAGATGCTCTTAATCCAGAGTGAATTACATTAAGCATGAAAAAAAGAAAAACGTGGTAATACATCATATACTTACAAAGTAGTTATTGTGAATCATACATAAGCTAAGAGCGTAACAGTAGAAATCTATATAGGCTAATTACTTGCATACATACTATATATATAGTGTTATGTTTACATGAAATGCTATAAGTCTACATAAACTGCTATCTAAGTCTACATAAAAATGCTATCTAAGATACATAAGTTGAGCTTCTGCATACGCCTGTAGGGGGTTGAGGCTAGGGCAAGTACTACTGCAAGTGCTATGGGCTAAGATGGAGTCTGAAGAGTTGCGTTTTCAGATTGCAGCGGAAGATTGGGAGCGAATCTGCAGTTCTGATTGCAATGGGAAGTGCATACCATAGTTATGGGGCCAGAATTAGAGTTAGATTGTTAGATGTTAGAAAAACATGGCCCAATCAGGTAAGGACAATATCAGCAGAATGACAAGTGTTTTAGAAGAATCTAGCTGCAAGGGCAGCTAAAATGTATATCAACTATCAAAATATTGAATCGAGTAACTTAAAAACTGTCTGGGCTGTTAACATAAGCCTGAGTAGAGGATGAAATGTCGAACACTTTTTTGAAAGTGAAATTAAAAAGAAAGCATGCAGCATAGACACAAGTCACATAGTGTGTTGATTATTATGTGCTTGATAGGCTACATATTTCCAGTACTTATAATTATTTGAAAATGAGTTTAATTACTCAGTGTAATTTCGAGAATAAATAAAACTTGAATGAATG
>OOFJ01031658.1:0-15062 GCA_900323375.1 Benthosema glaciale
CCCAGGGACCCCCCAGGAACACCTAAAATACCGTAACTCTGTCATTTCTCGACAGTTTTGGATACGGGGCAGCACGCCGAAAGCGGGCCGGCCTCCTGGCCGTGTTTCTGGGGGTCTTGATTGTTCCGGGGACCCCCTGTCCCCAGGGACCCCCCCTGGGGACCTCCATACAGTAACTCGGTCATTTCTCCACCGTTTCGGACGTGGGAAGGCACGCCGTTACCGGGCTGGCTCCCTGACCGTGTTACTGTGGGTCTGGATGTTTTGGGGACCCCCTGGGGACACCCTAGGGACCCCCACACGGTAACTCTGTAATTTATCGATGGTTTCGGACACGGGGCGGCTTGCTCCCCTGGGCATGTTCCTGGGGGGGTGGATGTTGCAGAGACACCCCGGGGACCCCCACATGGTAGTGTTGCACCGCTCACTTCACACAGGTGTGATTTGTAATGTGGAGTAACAATTGACTAATACGATTAAATGTCACTTATCTGATTGTGACAAGACTCAACAGGTGTTTCTCTTGCCAATGGTAAAATGTAAATCAAACTCTTGATTGAGAGGATTGGATTGGATGGATTGTGTTTAGTATAGTTTCCAAAAATTTTAATGTGTAGGATTGCACTACTTGTAAGACATTACTTGCCTCTTCTGTCTGTTATCAAAAAAATTACAGCCTTTACAAACACATACATTGACATAAGTTTGTCTTTAATTCATTATAGCTTGATTCAATCATAATAATCAACTACTAGTGATAAAGTAAAATAAGTAAAATATTACAAAATGAACATACATAGCTGTATAGGCTGAATAATAACTGTATGAATACGGAGCCAATTTGAATACAATAGAAAAATAAAATAGGGCACTTTTTGTGTTTGCCCGTCATTGAAAACAGTATTTCTAATAAAATCAGAGGATGGCAGACTTAAAAAAAAGAAAAAAAGCTTCACCACTAGGAAATTCAATATGAATTCTGTAGTAAAGAACACACGGCGACAACAAATGACTCACGAGTGTGTGCACGCACACAAACACACAACCTTCCCTTTATACACAGGAGACAGATGAAAGTACAGCATAGAAGTAACAACACCTTGCACACTATTTGTGACCTTTAAGTGCCTAGTATACAGTAGGTGGAATATTAAGATTCTTGTGGAGACACTATCATTATACATTAATTTATCTTCAAACTCATACTACTTTGCCCAAACAAAGCTACAGACACAATTTCAAGTCCAAAACTGTCACTTATGTACTTTTCTATGGTGTGTGTTTGTGTGTGTTACAAATCGATAACAAGTTATCGCAGTATCACATGACAGGCCTGAAGAATTACTGCTTTGATGCCGTTAGTTTCACCATGGTGACTAAACTCAAAAGCACAGTGAGATTGGTGGTCTCTAAGAGCATACACATGACTGGGTGAAATCATAATAAAGTCTATTGCACTTTTCAGGTGAGGTCTTAAGACAGACAGGGGAATCGTTGTGAGCTTCAAATGATCAGGTTCCATCTACGATATGAGAAGTTCTGAAATCTGTGTCAGGAGGATGTTATAGAATGGAGCGTAGAGCATAGTTAATGCATTCAGAACAGGTCGGAGATCTGTGCCGGGAGTGTTGAAGATTAGAGCACAGCTTTTTAAACTGAATATTTTATAGGCGTGCACATCTACTCAAATAGAGCTGTATATGACACCTTTTCACAATTAACTATAGAAGTTTGGCATATTGGCAATATTTGAACTTTTCACTTCAAGGTTAGATCCCCCCCTAAAAAAATAATAATCAAGGCTTATGATAGCAAAGTCATTATTGTGCCCATGCTATCCAGCCACATAATCAGGTGTACCTTTTCAGCCAATTATGCAGCTACTAACTTTCTACACATTAAAGTACAAACTTTTAAGTTGACAGGCATTTTCTGTCCCAAAATATTATGAGGAATCTCAAAATTACCAATGGCAGAAAATGGTTGCAGTGTGCGTGTGGTTTGTGGTGGTGGGTGTCTCAGGAACACATTCCCTCATTCACACATTTCAGATCCCAAATATCTCAATTGAAAGCAGAAGAGTACTGAACGAAAAGCTAATGAACACTACATTCATAACCTAATCTTAAAAAAATAAAAAAATATCAAGGCTGCTTGTCTGTCCCATCATGAATAACAGGCTGGCTGAGAGAGAGACAGAAAATGGAGAACTTTCACACCACTGGCAGACAAGAATGGAATGACACTTTTGTATCCTACATGGTACCATCCTCAGGGTTTACTGTGTAACATCTCTACTAAGGCAAACAGCAGCATACTGTTTCCTAAGTCACACATATGTTTAAATGTTCAGAAAGTAGGCTCTGTGGAGCAGAACATTCTGAAGCATTGTCTCATTGTCGTGTCCCATCTCGAGGACTGAAGAAGGTGACGACACCTGTTCCCAAGTTTCGTTGCCGATTGGTCATCGCAGAAGGGACTCAGGGAGTGGATTGGGAGTGGGACGGTTAACAGGTCAAGTTGTGCTTTGGACTCACGGATTGGCTAGGTCGAACAACAACAACAGAAAAGGTCACTGCTGATTGGTCACAACAGAGGGCAACGGGATGAAGGAAATATCACGACTGGCTGCAGGACACATTTCGGGGCTTGCGGATTCACCAAGGAAGATGGCGGGAGGCGGTGGAAAAGCTCACTGATTGGGTGATAGCAGTGACTGCCTCTGGGCATACTCCAGGATGGCGGTGTGACAGAAGTAGTACTGATCAGGTGTCTGGATGCTGAAGGCTCGCTGGGTCCGCATGCGTCTGACTGTCTGACATATGTTGAGTGTCCCATTGTCCTGCAGCTGGGCAAGACATATGTCCAACGCACAGAAGGTACCTAGGAGACACAACAGGCTTATCAGCAATGGTGCAAACATCAGATTCTTCACATGAATAGAAATCTGCACCGGAGGGCAGAGTGTCTGTGGAATCTCTGAGTATTAAATTATGTTTACGCTATTCGTTTGACCTCACAGTGAAACCACAAGCTAATTATTTATCTATTACCTAGATCTAGAATATGAGAGGTCTCCTGTCAATGATCATCAGTTATAGCCAGCATCCACCATATCGAAGCCCACAAGAAGTTGTTGTGATATCAAACTGTTTAATGTATTACAGTATCAATCTGTAGTTGCAGGCTAGCATATATTGATTCCAGAGACACCATAGGCCATTTTTGTAAAATGTCAATTTTGAGTAAAATGTTCAACATTTTAATCTGGTCATTTGACTAAAGTGACCCTTGTCTGTTTCAGATTTTAGAGCAAGATACAGCAATACTAAAACCCAACTGTTCCAGATAAACAGTTGAGGACGGAGACAACCACTTGCATGTTGCCATCGCCATCTGTTTGTGAATGTGTGAGTGAATCCAACGCATGTTGGGAAGCATTTTGCATAAAGGCTCTATAGAATAATGCAGACCATTTACCATTTAGGTGTGATGAGAGCAACCTGTCATTTTAACTTTTACTTTACATCACCTTCATGAGAATCGGCCTAGTCCAGCCTGGCTGCGATAGCGGTATGTTGTATTTAAAAACAAAATGAGGTTTGGTGAAAGAATTAGGGAGAGAATTAGGAAGTAGAAGACTTGTAAAGCATTTGTCATTTTAGATTTGACAAAAAGCATAATTTTATATGTTGCAGATTTACCCGCTGATAGCGTGACACTTTGTGCTGCACAACGAGCTTGTAGATCTGCTATTTTAGAAAAAATGTGTGCAAATCTTTGAATAAAACATAGTAAAGCAGACATTTTTAACTCAAATCTTTGCTTCTGGCAGTCCCTGGAACCTGATACACGCTGAGGAAGGCTTGACGCCGAAACCCATCCGTGATCTGTCTGTGTCCATGCTGCACAATAAAATAAATGCACCAGAAGGACTTCGGAGTGCTGGCTATTTCTCTATTACAGTGTTTCTTTCTGAGAGTGCTCTTTTTTCTCTTCTAAGTCCCTGGAACAAAACAGATTAAGTACTGATATAGCAACATAGGTTTTTCAGAAAACTGAAATTTGTATAATCGCCCTCAGCCAGGGTTAACAAACAGTCCCATTCCTAACCGTAGCAAGCTCTCACCTGTTCTGCCTATTCCTGCGCTGCAGTGGACCACCATGGGGGGTCCCATGGGGTGCCCTGTCCACTGAGGACCCAGGCTCTTAACCACCTTCTTCTGCTGTCTCTTAACGGCTCCAAGGAAGTCCAAGAGCGCTATAGCCGAAGAAGGAACGCCGTAGTCTGGCCAGCTCAGGTACTGGAAGTGACTCACCTGTCTCTGCTCACACGTCTATGTGCACACACGTAGACACGTGGGAGAAGGAGTGACATGTTGACAGGTAAATAGAATAATACATGTTAAAATAATTATTTATTCAATTAAATAAGTCCCAGATTGTAGCTTTAACTCCTTGAACCAGCTCTCCCAAAATGCTTGCAGCACTGTGGAAATGAGGCCATGTGTCCTGTAAAAAGAATGTCACACAAGTACAGCAGTTCCCACAAACATTTTACTATTGACCCAACACTGGCCCAGAACCAGTGTTTGGAAACCACTGGGCTAACCTCTAGCTGCTAGAAGTTCCCAACCATTTCTGGATCAGGGCCCACAAAAAATGCCCTTTACACCCTTTACATTGTTTAATATTGATGCTATATTAAATATCATTAAAATGTGTTATTTATTATTTATTTGAGGGTCCACTTGCACACGCTCAGGGTCAAGGCTGGTGTGGTTGTAATGGGGCTAAACTACCTCAGTGTTGTGCAGCTCCAGGCTGGTGTGGTTGAAATGGGAGTGGTGCTCCACCCTCTGGTTGACCACGGCAATGTGTCCGTAAACCTCCTGACCCCCCTCCTCCAGGGGCCAATACTGACCACACTTCCTTCTGCCACCTTCATCTGTCCTGAAACACACACACGGAGAGAAAGTTAAGCAGTTTTCACATCATTTAACCACCCCATGCCCATGACAGTATTGACAACCTTTTTCAAAGTGTAAATTTGAGCCCTTGAAAAAAACAAGTTTTTGACATTTTTCTGGGTACAGAAAAATGTTAACCTAACCGTAGGTGGGTTAACCTTGTTGTTTCCATAGGAGACTATTTAATTCCGCAATGGTTGGCGATCCAAAAATGTCCTCTCCATTCACTCCTAATATAACCACAATCTTTAGTGCCGTTTTTCTTTGAATCTTTTCTTAACCTGTGCCTGGATTGGCAATTAGGTGACATTTGGACCTCAATAAAAAAATATTCGATACCCTGCGGTTAGCATATCAGCACTTCTAGCTGCACTGAAGAAGCTCCAGAGTTGCTCAAAAATGGCGGAGTGGGATTCTGTGCCAGCACGTCATGTTTTGAGTTCGGAGGGGGCTGGGCACAGAATGCAACTATGTTGTGCGTGGGCCATGGAAAGAGTTAAAGACATAACGGCCTACAGAGCAACGTCGTAAAACAGTTGTCTTGTACTGTATAAGATTAATTGAATAGCATCTGATGTGGTTACTTTACTTACAGTATGTAATGAGCTAAAGAGTGAACTGTCCTTATTTTCGTTTACCTGGTTGTCATGACAATGACCAAGGCGTTTTGTTCCCAGGTCATTCGCCAGAAGTCATTGTAGGTCTTCTCCAGTGGACCTACAGGGAATAGTTAGTTTAAATTAGTAGCTTAGTCCGAGTGCACTTGGGTTTGCAAGAAACCCAAGTGCACTGTTAATACTTTATTAACAGGATTTATAACCAAAGAAAGCCTATGGCTTGTTTCCATTGGGTTCCTCCGCATTTGATAATGTACAACTACCCATTATGTGTCCTCTATTCTAATGTAAGGATGCATTTTTTTGTCCTCTTGAATGAGATGACCCTGAGATTAAAGTAATTACATTTAATGCTCTACTCTCAGCCCAGGTGTAAAGAATGAGGTTGAATCTCGTACCTTGAGTACCAATGTATGCGTTCTTCTGTTTGTAGCCGTCCATGAAGCTAGCGTTGATATAATCTGACCTCTGTGGATGACAACATATTTATGTTGAGCTATTGGGACTGCTACTATGTCCAGCCTAACCACAGTAACCACTGTTATGTTATGTTAAATAAAAAAAACATTTGTATGCACTCGATTAAAGCAAGCGGTCAGGTGCACAATAGAGGGAACTATTACATATTCTAGTCAATGGCATATACTGTACATGACTCCATACCAATCTATATACGATAAACATAAAGCTGGGTGGCTAGTCAACAATGACTGCAAGCAGTAGATTGATCAAAGAAAATCACAAAAACAAAATTGCATAATAAATACAGACAAGGCTTTAACATCCAGGATATTCAACGTTGCTTGACTTGCTTCTCATCGGCAATAAAGCGTGTGCATTGCAATACAATGAAAGATTATCATCTTGGGATAGAAACCACACCACATTCCTTCAACTCTGCAAGTTCCACCTTGCTTTCGCAAAACTGGCATTCGGAACTACACGAGGAACAGGTATTCCTTAGTGATATGAGTGAAAGGTGGGAGTTCTGAATGAAAAGCCATCGTCCTTATTGTTATGGAGGAGATTTATGTAACATAAGTTATTTTGAACTTTGGCAGAACCTTGGTTCTAAAGCTACCTGTTTATCAACATATCAGTAAAAAATAATTACAACCCCCTCAGTACTAAATTTTGGACACACGCACGCACCTACAGTATACAACCCAGAGTTCTACCTATGGTACATACAATGATTTGAATTGGAAACTGACCTCGTTCTTTCTGGCTTTCAAGCGAACCCTCGTCTGGTCAAGGCACAGCACGTCTCCGTAACGATTCCTCTCCTGATTGCACAAAGCTCTGGACAAACAAGCAAACAAACAGTGAAAGCTGAATATGTATGAACATCATCATTGTGCATGAACAGCTCTATAACTCACATTTGACATCTGGTGTGATGTTAAATATTAAGGACATGATACATGATTTGAGATGAATGGATTTCCTGCCAATAAAAACATTTATTAAAAAAAAAAGAATATGTATGACACTTATAGCCCGGGCCGGCATAGTGGTCCCGGCACCTAGGCTGGTAATCCCAATCCGAAGACCTATGCTGCATGTCTCCCATCTCCCTCCCCGTTTCCTGTCAAGCTACTGTATATCTATCAATAAAGGCAAAGAGCACAAAAAATATGCATGATGACACCTATTTTCTATGATACCTACATGGCACATTAGGAGTCCACTAATACTACTGGACCCCCACAACTTGTACCAATGGCCCATTTGATTCCATTTGTACACTCTCAAAGTTACAGACCTGTTATGGTCATTCAGGGGTTCCTCTTTAGGTGTTTCTGGTAATAGTATTGTATGCTAATTTTTTATGTCCGTGGCAAAAATTACCACTGGTAGGGCACCACGCAGAGGGGGCGCCAAGCCAATCCTCATAATAATAGTTTTCTTCATGGCTCTGCCCCTTAAATAATAACAAGCGTCCGTGCGTGCATCCTCGAGTTGCATGCGTGCCAATGTGGATCTGCACAGAGCTGAAGTGGCTCTTCTTCCCCGCCTGGTCTGGCAGTGACTTAATGTGTTACAGTATTTATTTAGCACCAACATTAGGACAAATAACATGGCCAAAGTAGCCGATCAGCATGCCAAAACGCGGCACTCGGGGTAGGTGGGGGTAAAACAAAAATATTATGCGCAGCATAGGGCACCCAGATGGTCAGCAGTGGCCCTGTATCTTAAGTGGCGTTGCTTCTAATGTCTGAGTGACATGCTATGTATGGAAGGTGCCACTAATGTGAGTCTTGAATGTACTGTATAGAAAGTGGCACAGTTTTCAAGTGGCACTTTAGATTATTTATTTATTTATTTTTGGTTTAAGACATTTCTTTTAAAGAAGAGGAAGGGGGCTGAGGAAGTGAAATTACTTGGGTAAGAACAAGAACAAATTCCCTATACACGGCAGTGAAGTGTTTCGTGTTTGCACTGCCTTTGGGACTCACAGGGCGGCGTGGAAGGTTCCCGGCGGAGGTTCTCTCCTCATCTCGTCATACTCCTGGTGGATCCCGGACCTCTGGAGCCTGCCCAGTTGAGCCAGCATCTCCTGGGGTCTCAAAGCCCCGTCGGCGGGGCCCCCAGCGGGGTGTATGGACATGCCGTCGTCCGACAGCGAGGCAGGGATTCCCCGCGCCACCGCCAACTCGTCCACGGGGTCGACGGTACGGCCGTTCTGCACGGACAGGAGCTGCTGGTTTCTGTTGCCGGGGTCGTCCAGGACCAGCAGGCCTCCCAGATGTTGGGGGAGACAGTCCCTGGGCAGGTGGTGACGCAGGTCTGCCGTCTTTACCATCTGGACCTGGAGAGAGGAAGGGACAGAGAGGAAAACGTTAAAGAAGAGTAGATGGATGTTCAGTCATTACTGATTGTCGCTGTAGTCAGTTGAAGGAGTAAAATCCACACAGTCTAATATTGACGAAGAGCTCCCTTTTTTCCTCAATTCCACCTATAAATGAGCCATTCAGACCCGAGGACGATTCTAAAACCTTTTTTCTTTTGAGAAACTTCAAATATTTATTCGAAAATGACATATGTTCTTGTAAGTCTGTTGCTATATACTGTACGTCAACTACCCCAAAACGGGTTCCCTGTTTCAACGGTATAGTTCAGGGGTGGGCAACTTTGAGGATGGAGAGGGCCAGTATACGTTATTCAATGTCAAACAAAAGTAGCAATCTACTAGCGATCTACAAGCTCAATTTTGCCATTTTGAATTGGAATTGTAATGAAAAACAAAAAGAGAGGCTCTGCACACTCAAAACTGTGCACATTAATTTATTTTGCAAGCTTTCGGTCTACTGACCTTCTTCAGGCATAATCAAAAAGTGACATAAGGCAGAATATATGTTCATCACTTGATTGAATGCATGTTCACACCTGTGTCAAACATTTCAATTAGAATGATGGCTCATGGGAGTTGTAGTTCTCATTGAACCACAGAGCACCCAAACCAAGTAACACTAAAGGTTAGGGAACACTTGGGTGATGTCGACAGGAGATTATGCCAGATAGAGCTCTATTGGATCCACAAAGTTTACAACCCCTAGGTCTTAATGAAGATTTTGACATGAGTGTTGTTCTATAAACAGATGACAAAAGATTACCTTTGCTCTTTCCTTTATGATGGCCTTGTGCCTGATGTTTGCATTAGATTGCATTTTAGTTTTTAGTTTACTTTGTTTGTAAATAATTGTTTTCCTACTGATGTTTCTCTGGTCTAAGTGGACACTTGGGGCACGTTCGGAAATGCGCCCTGAACGCACTGGTGTGCTCTGTTGTCGTTCGTTTATTCAGTGCAGTCGGTGTGTGGTCGTTCGAAAATCCGGTGCGCTGCACACCGGGTGTGCTGAGTGGGCGCACTCAGCAACCCTACCCTGGAGTTGGGGCTGGCCGGTGTGATTCGTGTGAATGGTGCGATTGCCTGGTCGTTCGTAAATAAGGCACACTGAACACACTCTGTGACATCACCGCCCACCACACTCAAAAAGCTCACTGCATTCCCGGTGCACATTTCCGAACGCACCCTTGGTGTTACTTTGTTTGGGTGCTCTGTGGTTCAACGAGAACTACAACTCCCATGAGCTATCATTCTAATTGAAATGTTTGACACAGGTGTGAACATGCCTTTATCTGAATAGTCACTCAGATAAATTGCAGGTCTATCATCGACCAGACCTACAGACAGTAGGCTGCTTTAATATGCGGGAGTCGGCTCTGGGGCGGCGCGTGGCGCTGTTTCTTGTCATGGACAGTGAGGTCCAAATTTATATTTAAGCTACAGTAGCCTACATCTGGTGTTATATGCCTACAACGGTCTGCATTAACACTTTGACTACTAAAAAAAAGTTTACATCCCACCCTGAATTCCAGAAATGTTTCATTGAAAAAATAATAATAATAATAATAATCCCAAACTCTTGTAACTCGTGTTTGGCAGCCTAGGACAGTGGTACAAAACTCATGAAACTCATTTTTAGTAGGCAAAGTGTTATGGATAGAAACCACATGCTCCAAACCTGTGCAGGATACAGCAGGATATATCTTCACAAGCAACACATGCTGCCTCAACCTCATCATCATCATCATCCAGTATGTCTACAGCCTATTTATGTTTATGCACGCCATTCATAAATCAATCAGTGATCACGCAATAAACATTCATTATGAGTTTCTGTAATTAGGCCTTTGATTTCATAGGGCGTGCAAGGGCGTGCCAGATTGAACCGTTGTAGGCCTATAACACCAGATGTAGGCTACTGTAGCTTAAATATAAATTTGGACCTCACTGTCCATTTCAGCCGTGACATTTATCATTGCAAGGAACAAAATTAGGCAAGGATCAGCTGCGTGCACTCACTTCATATATGCCATGGTGAGGTGTGAACCCCAAAACCCATGCTGGATTTTGAGCCAACATTTGCACTCAATTGATAAATGGGGGCCTAAATGTGTTTTTTCCCCACTCTGTACATAGTGTTTTCATGTCTATGAATTGATTGCATAGGGCCTAAATGGACCACAAGGATGTTTTTGGTGCTGCTATCCCGTTAGGAATAAGTGTTTGACTGTACTCTGTTCTGTTGGTGTTTTTATATTTATGTCTAATAAACGATTCAATTAAACAATCAATCAGGAAATAAGAAACGCCAGTTAATAGAAACATGAGACATCTAGCCCCCCTTCAGTTCCTCACCCGCTCTCGGAGTTTCTCTTTGAGCAGCAGACTGAGGAGGTTGTAGGGAACTCTGAACCAAACTGGGGCTCCAACAATCAGAACCTTCTTCAACCTGGCTGGGAACGCCCCCTGGTGGACAAAACCGAGAACACATAGTTTTTCATACTTCGTGTCATGATTTTATGCTACTGATGATGTCTAATATCTCAATGGTCAACTGGGGATAAAAAAGTGAGATTAATTCAGCATGTTAATCCTCATATATACTTATGATCCTCATACTTTTAATAACAATGGTAAAATAAAATGGTTTAATATGCACATGTGTAGAAGTGTACTGCTAGTTTCCATTTTACAAGTGATGAATTGATAATTAAGCCCTAGAGTCTGGACTGAAGCCAGCAGCTTTAATGTACTTTGTGTTTGTGTGTGAAATGCTGGTTTTCGAACCTTGAGTAAGTTGAGGATCTTCTTGCTGAGGTCCAGCTCAAAGTTGGTGTAGTTGGAGCCAGCCATGTCATATATGAACACCAGACCATTCCTCTGAGTCTCAAAGCTGTGAGGACAGAATAGAGATGTCCGGGCTTAATCCCTACTTAGTAAAACATACAGTAGACTTGTAACTGTACTCTACTTGGACCGCTAAATAGTAACTGTACTTGGACTGCTAAATAGCTACAAGCTTGTAACGTGTTCTGAGCTTGTAGATCTGCTATTTTTTTGGCTAATGTTCTCCCCTGAATATGGATGCTGGGGTTCAAGGTTATTAATAAGACACAACTGAAGAGTGTCTGCAAGTAAAAGAGAGAGTGACGTTTATTCCATAAGAACAAATGCCTAACTAATACATGCAAAGACATTCTTTCCATGACATTCCTAACAGATGCAAAGGAATATAAAGAAGAAAGGCTTAATCTAATCTGTGCCTGCCTGCCTGTCTGTCTGTCTGTCTGAACTACCATAATGCTCAATGTGATACAAATTGCAATGTGATAGAATCATAATTCCCTTTAAAACCTCTCCTGGCGGAGGTGCGTCAGGCTGAGATGCCTTGCAGGTTCAAACATCTGCCCGGAGTGCCCGTCAACAAAACTATATATTTAATGGTTTTAACATACGCTAGTCCAGACATGTGAAACGACAAATAAAGTGAACCTCGAACCTTAATATCAACATTATAAAAGGCTTTTCAGACCGTGTTGTTCACCTCCCCACACAGCTCAGTATATAAACAATATGCAAGGTCCTCCCACACATTTTTACCAATTAATTTCTTTTCCCCCAGAATATTTAACTGATTGTGAACTAGCGACCACCATCCTGTCAACCTGGGGACCACTGTTGTTGAGATGGTGTATGGGCTAAGATTAGTGCTTTCGTAACATCATCCCATGTTGTTTATATGGGCCCATTTCCTAATAATGACGACTCAAATCAGACAAGTTGGTACACTTAACCTTCTTGAGACTAACTCCATTTTCTGTGGAATTTCTTAACCTCAGACTTCCCAGTAACTGACAACATTGACACACTTCCACAAACAGTGCACAAACGTTAAGTGAACTGTTCAGTGGAAGAGAAATACAAAATCTTCACTTTGCTACATTACTAAATGCACAATCTGCGTACCCATCGGCAAAACAAAGAAATACAGTGAACTCTTTTCCTCTGAATTTGAATTATTGATGCGAGTCAACAGTCTGTCTCGAGAGAGAGACTACTAAATGCATGGTCAGGGACCACATGCATTACCTTCACGGACCACCAGTGGTCCATGGACAACCTGTTGAAAACCCCTGCTATATGACAGTCATTCCGCGCAATAATGAGTCTCTTACTCCTATGGTACAATGCCCAAAGACAGGCATATTCTATGCTTTATTGTTGCTACAATAAAGCATAGAATATAGAATGGTATAATTCTATGTTGTTTTGCTACAACACCTATCCCTGGGCACAGGATCAGGCTGCAGCACGCTGTGAGCTTGTAGATCTGTTATTTTTGTTGTGTCTGGTACACATTAGGCTGCAATCCCGCAGCCCGTTCGCCGAAAAAAACCAACAACAACTCGCATTACATATTATTTAGTGCAATGTTATACATGTTTTGGAAAATCAATAGCCAAAAAGTGCAGACAGTGTTGTTCACCTCTCCACAGCTCTGTCCAGGAGGTAGAAGAGAGCCTGGAGGACCACGTGGTTGCCAGTCTTGTTGGGGTGGTGGAGCTTTGCTGTGTACAGTGCAATGGAAGCCCCCGATGGGTCCCTCACACCCTGCAATACAACACAATAGAGATGAAGACATTTGTTGAATAGTCTATTCCAGTGGTTTTCAACCCTTTTTCCACATCAATGTCCATTATTTATATGGCATTTGAGCCACGGACCACCATTTGATATTGATATTGTTGGATAAGATTTTGTCCACAATTCCATTCTGTATTGATGTGGTACCATAGGAGAGGAACAGGAAAACAATGATGAAAAGAACAATTCTTCTACATTCTCCAATTGTGTAGTACTTCCGGTAATACAATAACTTAACTCTTAAAAGCGTGAAATGAAACCAAATGGACCAGTTTTATTTTAACCTCTAAAGACGAAGATCTAATTAGGGACAATTTGGTAACCAGCTCTGACATGATTTAACTGGGGACCACCTGGAACCCCTTCAAGGAGCACTGGTGGTCCCTGGACCACTGGTTGAAAACCACTGGTCTATTCGTTGACATAAAAATAACCACATAACATTTTACTGATTGAATTCGTTCGATTTTGCGTAGATTAAAATTACAAAAATCTCGTATAATGTAAAATGAAATGTTTAAGTTTTCTCATTACAAATGAGAAATTATTAAAACTGGCATTAGTTGCAGCTCAAAAACACATCACAAGCTAGCTACTAAAGTCAACCAAATTAAAGAAACCAAATTAAAATACACTAAATGAAAGTTAATGCAGAAAGATTCATAGCTTACAAACATAATGAGTCACATCATGAGACCTCATGTCTTTGTTCTACAACACATAGAAGGCCGTCAGCTTTCGCTCTAATGGAGACAAATGGATTCCATCTCGGTCAGTTGCTGTGTAGTGAACCAACACATTATTGATCTGTGAGAGTGCTGGATTAGATAAACCCCTCAGTATCAGTGGGTAGTCCATGTGTAGTAGTTTAGATTTGGGACAGGAAAGCAGCCTCAGCCTGGTGTTCAAAGACAACATGATATTATTCTTGTATACCAACACTAATAATGTTAACTTTTTTCCATTTTCTGAATCATTTGTTTGTTGTCAGTCTGCACAATCAGCACAAACCACATAAACTTTGTCAGGCATTAAATGGGTTCCATATAAGGAATTTGAACTGATTGAAGAGCAAGTTTAGCTGCTACAGTCTGAGGCTGGTTAGTTTGTTGTTGATCTAAGAAAATTGGGGTCGTTGCCAACGTTGGGGGAGAAACATTACCACAGGGGGGCGCAGTTCTTCATGAATTATTTTAATAAACAAGTCAGGGCCCAGCAAACAAAGTCTGTTCCCAAAGGCTCTCATATCATCTCTACTAAGTGTGGTTGTATACAACAATGTTGACATTGTTATGGAGGAGATAACAGACGTCATGCTAAAGAGACAGGATGCTGGCACGCTGCCACAGTTTGCCCATCTATAAGTTACCAGGAACAGAAAACCTGTCAGAAACAAGCCAGGTTCCCCAGCTCATTCTCTCCATGACACACCAGAGAACCAGGGATGTTTACCACATGTGTGGTTATTATGATATCACAGGCTACATCTGTTATTGTTTTGTTATTGATTTTATGGCATTTAAACTGTACACCACATCCCCTTCTCTCACCCTGAATCAGGTCCTCCTCTCTCACAACATCTTCCTCTTCAACCCAGCTTGCTTTGAGGCCGGTCTACATTTGAAAAATCCTCCGGCTACTACATTTGTTTACCCTTCTCCCGTATTCGTGTCTGTCACAACTTTTATGTAATGTTTATTTATTTGATATGGACATCACAATCAGATTGCGCAATTGTACAATTTGTTATTGCTTACAGTCTATTAGCACGAGTGTAGCATCTCTCTTTCACATGCTTCTTAATCTAGGATTTGGACAAGTCTCAGCATACCTTAAGAATCAAATCTGTAACAATCCTGTCTGTCTGTCTGTCTGTCTGTCTGTCTGTCTGTCTGTCTGTCTGTCTGTCTGTCTGTCTGTCTGTGTGTGTGTGTGTGTGTGTGTGTGTGTGTGTGTGTCGATTCTCTCTTCCATGGATAG